>JAPYMA010000617.1:0-156199 GCA_035041965.1 Anisakis pegreffii | reverse complement strand
GAACTAATATCAGAAAATGTGTTGCTCTCATACCTATGTCAAAGTCCAACACGGTTCATGCAATAGAGTCCACGTTATGGGAGGAGGGGTGGGGGGAAGAGAAATGGTTAAGTGCAAAACCGAAAAATAATTTCAATTAGGTGGGATGGGCCATACATAAGGCCAGTCCAAGTCCCTACCTCTGGCTCCGGAGTTAAGCGGGTCATTACGTGCCGCATCCCTCCTTCGCCCTACCCACATCCCTTATAAAAAATTCACAATATTGGCAACAATGATTAAAATACAAAATGAACATACAAATACATTTTTAGTGCAAATATAATTGTAATAAATTATACATACACATTATAATATATACAATGCATATACAATACATTATACATTACAGTAAATAAATAAAATCAATATGTAAAAATTCCACCCTAAAGGGTAGCAGATAATTGTGGATCCGCTCGTTAATTGGTTTATAACGCTAGACTATCGCCCACTAAACTTCTCAGCATTTGACAATACAGTGATAATTACAATAACAACAATAACGCAATACAATAATAGCGCAACAAATATTATCAACTAAATTGAAAATCACTAAAAAAATCCCCCAGTTAAAAATTAGACGCATCATTACTATATTCGGAAACATATTTCGATTAACAATTATAAGTTTCATAACATTCAACAATACAACACTATATCTACCACTGTATTGTCATCTAATTACAAAGAGTTACTTACAAATAATGTACGATTTACAAGTAACTAACTATTATACGTATTCAAAATAATTTACAATATTCACAAATGAATTAAAGAATAAAAAAATAAAGCATGCAAAAAGTGGTCACTGACCACGACTTAATTTTATTCTCTGATCCTAACTTCCGGTAGAAGTGAAAATAAATAATAAAAAATGAGGAGTTGTTCAACTCCGAATTATTTATTCAAGTCCTATTGAAAAGAAAATAAAGTTTAAACTCCTAACCCTGCGCTTCCATGCGCTATCTTGTCATATTAGTCGTTTATTGTGGTATAGTTGTTGTAATTGTGATATTGATTTTGATGCCTCAAATTTTGATATTGTTGTTTTGGTTGTTGTAATTTGATATTGCTGATTTGATATTGTTGTTTCCTTGATCTGAGATTTGTCGCGAACTGTCATCGTCATCCACAATCCCCGAACGTTATCCATCGCAAACGTCGTCCGTCGAAAAAAGATCCATCCAAACGTTATCCACTCACTGAATATACGATATTCATATCAGATCACGAGAAATTAACAAGACCGATTGACAATCAAGTCATTTCAAACCACCAAGTGACAAACTAAATCACCACACAAATGATTCAATTCCTCACCTTCAATTTTAATTGAACAGTAGTGACAGCACCGTTAATGCTGTCACATTTTGCTTGATATTCCCAAAACTGCGCACATCTGGAACAGTATTCAATGAATAATTCGCAGTGTTCATCAATTTCATTTCAAAACAATCCGAGCGATTCAATACGATTATCATTGATAAGTTAGCCTCATAGGTTACCTATATTTCATACCAAGTACAGCTAGTGAACTCTAGTGGTAATAAAATATTAATAAAGCAAACATTCTCGCACTTCAGCAACTAAACTGAATCCAAAGTTTGCATCGAGATGATCATTGCTAACAACAACTGTCGCCTTATTATACTTTTCTACGTAATCATCAACCTAACGAGCGATATGATACTAAAAAACGTGGAAAATTGGAAGGTTACATGAACTAAAAATATCTACGGCGCAATTCCGAATTGCACCAGAAAACACGTGAACAAACTAAAATCACGAATAACACATACAAACGCGCATCACGCACCACCACTCCACCGCACAGAACATTTTGTAACCGAAGCAAATGAAAAAGTATTCATACTAAATGAGAAAGGCAATCAAAGTGACATGATCTGCGGTGATCAACTGGTATAGTACCATTAACAGATCAATGAAATTCATAAAATGCACATTTATAATCAAAATGAGCTGATCATTTATGATACGAACGAGCTGACTCTACCAGCGAACATAATGTGGGACATGGAACGAAACTCTTCGATTATCAAGGGAAAATATAATTCTATTGGAAATGGAAAATGGAATTAATAAATTAAATGAGTATCAATTGAAAATAATCGTACAATTTTGTTGACAGAATTGAATGTGATTTAAGTCGTCTTGGTGGAGTTAGATCAGCTGGAAATCGATTGACAGGTGGGGTGTCTGCTGTCGTCAAAGGGTTGAGAATTGTCGGAATAGCATTGCAAAGACTAGTGAGAAGGAAAATAGCATAGGAATATACGAGAAAGTAGACATGCAGAAGTTTCATGAGTCTCGAGTGTCATGCATCGGATGCGAGCGTGTGTGGGTGTACACGTGCGTGTTTAAAGCATTGTATGCATGGAACATCGCTTGACGGTTTTTGACACGATGCATTCAGAAGACTATTGCGAAATACCAATGTATTGAGTAATCATCACCGCAAAAAATTTTCATCTCTGATCAACTATTTGAACTTGTACCATTGAAATTGTATCATCAACATGATGTTCGGATTCGGAACTTCTGCTTTTGCCCGAAACTAGAGCAGAATGATTGATCAGGATCTGATTGTTTCTGTAAGACGCTTTTCACTGATATCATAATCAGCCTCAATCGAGAAGAGGTGCACGTGAAAGGCGACTGATGCAATTAAGATGTTCAATATGTTTAAATTCTGTGCAGCCTTTACTTTCAATGCTAAGTTTTTTGGAACAGGCCTGAAATTGCCTGAAAACATGAATAAATGACTAATGGAAACCATGTTTTATTCGATAGATGTTTAACATTAACGTATTGACATATAAAACAAGCTGCTGACATCCACAACAATCAACTTTATGCACAAAAATTCGCGCAAGCTAAATAGCATTTCTAGAATCATTCGAATCGATCATCACACTTTTAATAGGTTTCATTACCACTATTAAATAATGAGATGACATGATTTGAATGAATCGAAACAGAACACAGGAAACCGTAGGAAAATATAATCACGTTACATACTTCAAGATGCCCAAAACAATTATAAAGGCATCAGAGGAACGAGAACGCGCAGAAACACCGAAAAAAATGAAGGCCATATAATAAAAAATAGAAAAAATTATTGGCGAAAAACGTGAAAAGTAACGGAAATCTCATTTCACCTCAATTTTAATAAGCAGTGGAAATAATTGCCACAAGAACACAAAAATAATCCTCCTCACTGAAGAGAGCTGTGCGAGTTCTCTTCAATGCTAAAGAGAACTTGCATAGTTCTCTTGACCGTTGAAGAGAAATGGCACAGTTTTTCGTAATTAGTTGTTTGCAATTACAATTACGATTACCTTCAATTTCATAATTACGATTACGATTACATGCAATGAAACATACAAAATGCAACATTTAGTAAACATTTTGATAATATCACAATAAACACAAACCAATGTCATACAGAACATAGCAAACCTAACAGAAAGTTCAACTCATTAAACAGACTCCAAACCGAGCCTTCAGAGATTATTTATGTTGAGCTGCATTCGGTGTCTCATTCCGGATGATCTGATACCAATTTTGTGATATCTACAAAAAATGACTTCATCGGCCAGAAATCTCGAAATGACGATTTTTTCGGTTTTTAAGGCTCTGAAGTCAACTAGCGCAGTTGCGCTCGTTCAGTGCTATAAGGGTTTACCAAAAATAAACTAACGGTACCCTCAGGTCCACAAGGAAACACGACTGTTTCTCTCCACCATCAGTTTTTCTGGATTCTCTAGTTCCCGAAAAGTATAAATGTTGACGGACGATTTCAGGTTGGTCGATCGGAACAATTCTTGCAACATTCTCACTCAGATGGTGAAGGTCACATTAAAGCCGCTTAGATCGTCTCGAAATGTCAATCCGGAGCTGATTTTCAAATCCGCTCCATTACCCCACCCCGGCATTCCCAAATTACCAAAACATTTAATTTCGCTTCCTGTGAAAACCACTTTCCCGATTAATGCAATGAGTTAGGATTGCATGAAAAGCTATTGTCTATGACACGCTCACTTCAAACTGTTTTGCATGGATTCTCATTCTTTTCAGACGTGTTGTATTCGCTCTTATAGCTATCACTTGCGAATGTCGTTCTATTGATGAGTTTTTATCATTCATTTCGACCAATTTCACTTCACAGTTCGACTCAGTTTCTCATTCTGTAGCATATACTATTTACTGAATGCATTAACGAGTGTCGACAGCCGAGGCCGACAATGCAGCAATCGAATATTATTGCTCAACAACGTTCGACAGTCGAATGATCAATTATAAAGTGTATTTGATAGAATGAGAATTTGACTTTCATTGTTGAGTGAAATGAATGAGAAATTAGCAGAAGAGAATATTTTTGCTGATAAAAGCTGTGAGAGCGATTGTAATAGCAAGGAAAAGAATGAAAACCCTATTAGGCCCGGACAATGTAATGATATTCAGAAAATAGAGGAATGAAGAGTGTTAAAAAACCCCATCCCAATGGCGTTCCATCATATGAGAACAACTGCTCGAAATACTAATGTCCCGACCTCCTCCATTACTCCATGACACCTCCAACTTACCCAGAATGGGTAATTTCACCTCTAATGGAACCACTGATCTAAGACTTACACAGCATGAAGTGAATAATATAATGACGACAGCAATGTCAACGATTAGCAATCGGTTCCGTGATAAGTGTAGGAAATTGCTTGAGCTCGATGTGGGATACCCGTGGAAAAAGGAATGACCACTGTTTGAGTATAAATGCGTTCAGAAGTTGGTCAAGCGTTCACCTGAACACAAGTCTTACCATTGGGCTAAACTAAAGCTAACTTTAAGCTGATCGGAATGCCTGAGTTTTGAAGTGATCACATCAGATGAGCGGAATTTGCCAATATCCTAAAATACTATTTCAAAATAGAACTAAATTTTCCCCACTCTCAGTGCGAATGACTTTCGACAAAAACTCAACAATGAAATGTCATAAAGAAATCGCTGCAATGTCTGCATGTGTTTATTGAGTTTTTGAGGGTCATATGAGTGCTCGATCGCGAAATGCCAACAATAATATTGGCTGATTGACGATGAAATAACTGAATGTGCCTCAACAAATAGTGTCAACTCAATGAATCTGGGATTTTGGATACATACATATGACAAACTTGCTTCACTGAGTCCTGATCAACCACAAAAACATTGTGGAATGATGCGAAACGCTTGCTGTTCACGCTTCGAGGTATTTCACTGCTGTCTTTGGATGCTTTCAAGCTCCACTGACCAATGTATCTTCTCATTCTGTTGCTCAACGCAGCATTTTGTCGTGACCATCTTAGCGTGTTGACAGTTTTATCAAATGTGGGATACTTTTGAAAAATTTGGTTGTGGGAACCATCGAATGATGGGATATAGGAATATAATCATCAGATTGGTTTTCTGAGATTCCGTTTTACTTAAACGTGTGCATATGATCTTTCTGTATAAGCCAAATGCACAAATAATCACAGTGTTCTGACAATGTATGTGTATGCATTCTTGAGAAGGTCTGATCAAAATTTCAATGAGAAGATTTATTTTGCAAGCAGCAGCTGCAAAAAAATGTTCGATTAAGAGAAATGAACCAAAATTGTGCTTTCGAATTTGCATGGTGTGAATTTAGGTAAGCAAACACGCTCTGTCGTGTCCACACGAATGCAGAGTATGTAAATAAACAAACAAACAAATGAATAAGTAAACAGTGAGCAATTGATTCAATAGAGGAATTCGTGTGCATTCGGCGGATGAAATCAAATGTTTACTTTTGAGTTTGAATCATTGAACATTTCATCAATGACATAACAATGAATCACTAACAATTACCTTTTTGCTCTGATTGTGAAAACTTTTATGTGCGTGTGAAGATTGAATATTTCAATGGTTGTTTGCTCAATGATGCAGCAAGGAGCAGTGGTATTTGCTGGCTGAAGTCAGGCCAACTATTCAAGAGAATTATGTGTGGGTCCGTGCGGAATAAATGACGGTAGTTTAGCTATGCTTGAGAATGGAGTATTCCGACGGAAGTTCACCCATTCAATCAGTTTTAACGATCAAATGAAACTATCAGTGAAATGTTTCGAAATAACTCGAAGAAAGTTTTTCTTTACCTCAAAATTGTGAAGGTTTCCACTCAATGTTACAACAACTTCGAATTTGTTCTACGCAAGCTGTATTCCAGTAAGCAATTTAAAGCCAGAGGAACGGAAGGTTGAATCATCGCAAATAAAAATGTTTTCTTGAACCAAAAAACATTCCTAATAGCTCTCGATGGCACCATTCACCTCACTCGTTACGATTTCGTAATGAGTAGACAGAATGAAGTGACCAATTGATTCATAGAATATGATTGCTAGGTTGGTTACAGGGAATTTTGAACGATGGTTCGCTTCTTAAAACAGCATCTAACGTGAAAATTGATGGGAATTTGAACTGATGGAGAATTACGGCTTTCAAAACAGGGTGTTTTTTATGTCGACTAAAATTTCGACGTTTTGCATTTGCTGAAAAACGAGCGATCACAAGGTCGGTCAATCGCAATTGATTGCTTTAAGTTGAGTGACGGTCATAATTTCAATGGACGCAATACATATTGACACATGATTTGATATCGGTTGAAAAGTAAACAAAAATGTTGATCAAAACACAGCCCTTGAACAGTCCTCTGACGATGTCTCTCCGAAATGAATGAATAACCCAAAGGAACACACGAAAATCAGTATTGAGGGAATGTTTTGTCTGTAGACGTATGAATATAATTTGTGAATAACAACAATCGCCAGCACAAAAAATGCTTAATGCTGTTTGTGTACATTTGTGCTATTTGAGGCAGCAGGCCGGCACGGCACGTGCCAGGGCAAACCAGCCGACATCACAGCCGACATCAGTCATTACAAACGCAAATCAAACACCGAACCAAGTGTTTCAACCAAATCCCACTTCGTTTCTTAATTCGCACTTCTCAATGGAACCATCGAGCTCCGTTCAAAAAATACACCCAACTAGCAATTGACGCACTGGATGGGGTTGGAGGGAGTGAACGAAAAGGTTCCCTGATTGAAGCTTAGGGGCCGGTAAGGATGGAGGTTTTCGTTTCTGGCTCAGTGCTTCTTATTAGGCCTCATCGAATGGATCTATCTGCATATCCCCCAATGCGGTGAGTAATCAAGTTTCCGTCGAACAAATGTTCGACATAAACCATTGATGTATTGTTTCGTCATCCGTCGTCTTGTGATGGCCCTTGATTTTCGGTTGTTTGGCTGTGTGCGAGGTTGAATATAAACGAACAAGCAGTTAGTTAGATATCTGTCCGTATGCATATCTCTCTTGCATTCAGCTGCATCTACACATTCGCTCGATACCTTCAACCATATTCGTTCAGCTTGATTTGGATTCGATGTTTCGGTCGTCATCAACTCAAATTCAACTTAACGTTTACCATTCAACATGAATTCCTTTCACTCAACGTCAGCATATTCCGAGCTTTATCCCGTTCAGCTATCATTTAGACAATTTACAAATTCTATGAAACCGTCGAATCATTCAACAAAAATTAATTATCTGGAAATGTTGTTGATGAGTTTGTCGTGTGGCAGCGATGAAAGGTTATTGCTTTAAGGTTGTACTTCGCATTATCGAAGCATCATCGACACCTTCCTTTTGCAGTGGAAAAGTTTAGTTGTCTAATGATCGTGCTTCATTAGCAGCATATTCAGTGTTCTGCAATCGTTGTGTCACTGAATTCTAGGAATTAATTTTCTGCTTACATTCATCCAATTTACCGCTTCATGATGGATGGACACGAATAAGTTTTTTCGCCTCCAAATGAAAATTCGATTGCATCGCAAATGATATGCTCCACCTCATCGCGTTGATCTGATCAATATTTGATAGTTTGCTGTAAAAATGTTCGACATTTTTAAAAAAATGTCGTGAATGCATTCATGAATTCTGCCGCATTGAAGTACTGAAATGGCCACCTTTGATGCAAATGTTCCCTTCTGTTTAACTGATTGCATGCGGAAAACGTTCAATGAATACATTTGTGATGATTGTAAATGAAGTGCGAAGAAGTAGAAATCGAAAGGGACATTGCCTTTTTTTTGAAATGCTGATGAATAATTCCGACTTAACGTTCCACTGGGAATAACGCTGGTGAATGCTCATCAGTTTCTGATTCCTCTTTCTAATCAATATGGCATAATACAGCGCAGAATTTGCTTCAGAACGGTGCTAACAGGCTAAAAGAAACAAAAAACATTCACTTATGTTCCTGGTTCTGGGGTTTAGCTTTTTTCAGGTTGAGATCCATTTCAATGTTCTATTATGAGCTTTCCCAAAACTTCTTTTACAGTATTTTCGTTTATCATTTTCTCACTTATAGAAGATGTGTGAAGACGAATATTTCCGTTAAATAGCTTCAGATTATCTATATACACTTCAAAATATCAATTCCAGTAGTGTGGGGATTCTCATTCCGTAAATCTGCATCATCATGGGGTTTTTTCACATATTGTCGTATTTATAAGCAAATTTTGCCGAGTGCAATGAAATTCAAGTGATGACACGCAAGCATTGTCTACTTCATAGCTGTTTCGTTGCTTTCGCTTCCCTTATAGTTAATTCTTATCAGCGCATCATGATAGGAACAGAACCTGCTCAAATATTGTTCAGTTCAAAATTACATTGTTCATTTTCTTTTGCGTTTCTAAATTGCGCCAATGAAGCGTTGAAATGAACTACTAGTTACTGATCGATGCAGTAAATCAACTACGACACTCATTATGATATGCATCACAAATCAAGTAACATCGCGCTCATTCAGAAGTGCCGTTAGTGCTGTTGCTGTCACAGTGATTAGCCTCATAAAGCCAGGAACACAGAGTGGCCACTCTTCGCAACAACCACAACCGTTGTTGTTGTCTTCTACTAATTGCTTCCGTTTGCCGGTTGGAACATAACCTGAAACAATCGAATGCCAGCAACCAACCAGCTATTCGTTCCTCTCAGCAAATTGACACTGCCCTCGGAATAGCATCATGCTTGAAGATGCACATTTGGATGGAAGGTTTTTGTTGCGATTGTGAAAGTTTTATGCATGACTGCTTAAGAGTTGACATTTCAGCATCTAACAAACACCATCCTCACAACAAATTACACTTGTGAAATGCTCATTTTTTCG
Source organism: Anisakis pegreffii (assembly GCA_035041965.1). NCBI lineage: Eukaryota > Metazoa > Nematoda > Chromadorea > Rhabditida > Anisakidae > Anisakis > Anisakis pegreffii. The sequence goes on along the minus strand of JAPYMA010000617.1, from coordinate 146,925 downwards.
GTATTCTACGTGCATTCTGTTTAGTTCAGTTCAGTCCTAATATCAATTCAGTTGGCTTCTAATCGCTGACAAAAGCAATGTTCAGTCGAATTCACTCTTCAGAGATTCAGTCAGAAAATTTTCAGCTGTTTTTGCATACATACATCAGTAGTATTTTGTGCTACCTCTCAACAGAATTGATCTCGTAGTTTCAATGGCGAATCAATCCCTAAAATTAACATCCGTAGCTTATGTTAACAGAATAAGAAAAATGTAATCGGCTAACATGAACAGTGCTTGCTGATCAGTCATTTGAACACGTTTACAGAATCATAGGTATTGAGGATGATTTCTTTGATTTATATGGCGAAGCAAATCATCTGTTGTCTTGAATCGATGAATTTATGGGTTGTTCTGTGTTTCGTATGGTGCATAGTGGTGATTCATGTTCACGTTCAATAAATCGAATGAAATTTAAGCGAATTCAATCCATTTTACTGGCCAGAATCTCCCTGGTGCAATTGTTTTTGATGAAGTGGAAGAAGCTTGCTGGTCATCAATATAATTGATGATAATATATAACTAATTATTTGCCGATTTCAAAGTGACATATGATCAGACATCTAGGTGACTTTAATTGGTAAACACGTTTCGATGTGGTACCAACCGGCACAAACATAAGAAAACCTTAAGCATGCTGAACACTGATTAGCAATGTACGACGGTGTACTTAATGGTTGTTGTGCATATGACTGAATGAGTGCCCGTGATTGTAAAAGCTGAGCCTTGTGATGTTCACAGTCGTCTGTCCGAACCTTCTTTCGTCTGATGCATTCCCGTAAGCAAGGCGCAAGACCACAAAATTGAGGGGTTCTTCAAAGTGAGATTTTGTTTTCAAAAGAGCAGCCAATGCCTGTTTAGGGAGGAAATCAGAGGCGATTGTAAAAAGATAATTGGACCATAAAGAATCATCTCAGTTCTGTGAAGTGGTTCCCTCTATTGAGCGATAATCCCGGTTATGGGCTTGTTGATAAATATGCTTAATGATATGACAAGCTATTGGCTGCGATAGATATGCCTCTATTTGTATTCGATATGCTCAAGCAGAAAACATATCGTGATCTGATGTCATGACAGTCTATCACCGTTAATCACTGGATGGCACTCACTCCATTCCGTTAATCGACAACACTTCAAAAAACTCATTCCTACATCCTGCTTCTTCTATGTGCCAATCCAATCGTTCGTCATTCTATGAATCAGTCAACTAATGATTCGTGATCTTCTGTTCTTCATCGTACATTTAGATCCCTCTTCTCTTTTCATCGCTAATATTTCATCGCCTATGTCCTTGGTGAGGAAATTTAGCAGTCAGGTTTGCATTTCATTGAATCGTTAAAAGAGTGAAATCACTGAATCAAATCCAGCATTTAGACGTTAGCAGTTGATGATCAAACATTAGGTAATTAAGCGTTTCAGCTGCTATCGATTCGTCGTCAACTGTTCACTGCTGTGTGAGCGAGATTTTGAGCTTTTGCTAATTTGCTAATTTGAGCTAACTAACTGAATTTTGTGCGCGTTTCTACACAGAACGTATCCGCTCTATTCCATTCTTTTTGATCAAATCACATTCTCATTTGATCTTCACTGAGTTGCATTCATTCGAAGAGTTGCTCTCCACTGATATCTTTCCCTCTCTTGCTGTGTCTGAAATTTTATGGGTTTGTGGATGAGTGGGTAGTCAAATGGATGGACGGATGGATGGATGTCTTTGTTGATATCCAATTGTTAGCCATTGGTCACTCACTGGTCACTCCCCACTCTCGCTAATCGAATTGAGCTGAATGAGTGATTCATTGTTCATTCACTTACTTACTGGTTGTTCCATTTAGAATTTCGTCGATGACTATTGCTCAGAGCCAGTTGCTAAACCGTATTACATTCAATCCCGCTCTCCTATCCACTTTCTCGCTGCCTCATCACCGTTGGTGCCAGTTGATCAGTGAGCTTGTTCACTGGCACCGAAATGACCACAAAGCCGTTTGCACAGCTCCACTCTCATCGGCAGTACATCTACCCACACCTACCTATTTGTCTGCTGCTTGCTTGACCAGTATAAACCAGCCGATGGATGGCTTGCTTCGTAATAGTATACCGGTTGTAAAGCATATGCATCAGACTTACTCACACGGTGTGATATCTATCTCATCAACACACTTTTACACTTACACGCATTTAACACCTTACAGATCAATCATTCCATAAACCATCTCACTAAACTCATTCTAAATTTTAAAGTTTCATTTGAAATTTCGGAATTCTTCTCATTCAACTCAGGCCATCAATCAGAAACAAATCCACTAGATCGTGCTTGATTGCGCTCCGTCGTTTGAAGTGAAATCCGAATTCTTTTTATCGCACTCAGTTTTTAGGGACATATCTAGGATATCGATATTGTTGAGCACAACCGAGATTGAACGTATTCCACGAAAAGATCTCGTGCGGAAAATTTTGCCTCTTTCAACTGCATTTGTGAATGCTTGATCAATTCTGTTCACCTCACTTGACGTGAGAAGTGCAAAAATCCCATTCGAGTTCACTTGATTGACTCATGAAGAACTTGCGGAATTCGAGCAGAATGGCAGTAGCAATTTATTTCTGTATGCTAAACACAAGAATTTTAGCGAGGTCCGAAAGCATTCTGATTTTATTACGGTGTTTTGAGCGTCAAAGGAAAATTGACTCGAACGAATGAAAACGGGATTCGTTTGGTGTAACTGTTGAATGGGTAGGTAATAATGAGAGAAATTCATGGAATTCTCTACGTGTTTTTGCATTTCTGTTTTTGCTGGAACGACTTTGTTCACGAATTGCTTTCCGTTTCACTGATGATGAGTGCATTGGTCGCAACTATCACTGGGAATGGTTTTTTTTTTTTTGAGGGGATGGCAACATGCCTTCAACATTCTCCCGAATATCGCTGAATGAATAACGCATGATTACACAATGCCGTAAAAAATGAACAATGCAGCAAATAAAGCACACAATGAAACATCGGTTTTTGACTAAATGGTGCAATTGATATTGTTGCTGATGTTCGCTGTTAAAATCTAGCACGATCTTTTTTTTCTCGCTATGGTCTCGGCTCACTGAGCATGAGGACAATTTCTGAGAGCTTTCGGAAATGGTGTTGCAAAGCCACAAGGGATTTTGAATCGGTTTTACATGCTGGACAACGCATTCCATTAATTGTGTTGTCCATTTGCATTCATGCGTGCTCGTGCTGCATCCCTTATCTGGCCAACATCTTTTGCGAACCGAATGTGGTGCTTTTAGTGTGATTGCTGGCTGAACCACGCGATAGAACTGTTCCGAGAATGGAAAAAAGATATCAGCAGTCTAGAGCTTACTAGATGATCTACTAATTGGACGACAGCAGCACGACATTGTGCAATTTGCTTGCTAGTTAAATTCGTGCTATTGCATTCACTGAGTGCATTCCACGCTCATACAATGACAGCAAGCATGCATATTCTCCTTGCATATGACAATCCACTCAGTGTCATTGATTCAATTGAAATGTGGGCAGTAGAACACATGAATGAATGAGGAAGATGCGTGTGCATGCATGATGCATATGTTAAAACAAATCCACCACCTATATCATGTGTATCCTTTGTACTTGCCTCACGCTTGTTATTCTTAATTATGCACACATGCTGTCGTCCATGATCACCCGCATGCTCATCACTTCACATTGTGCCTATAGGCAAGCTTATTTGCATAATTACGTTCAACTAGAACAATCCCCACGGCTATCATAATCCTTGTTGTAGTGTGCGTAACTGATCATTTGATTTGAATTTCAAGTGTGTGTTCTACACTCGACAAGTTTTATGCGCTTAACCAGATCAGTGCTTAGAAAGAGCAGCAATAAGTGATCACCGAAATAATTCATATTCATAATTGCTTTTTTAATGGTTACTCGAAATCGCAATCAGTTTGGAATCATGTCATTTGAGTTTTATGTTCACGAATAAGATGCACAAGATTTATGATCATGAAAACGGTTTGATGGAATGGATTGCATTGATCGATTGCTGAATGCATGAGGGAATCATCAGTGAATGTGTGAGAATGACGGTGATTTGTGGCACTTCAGATGGTGTTAGTAGTGGTAATAATAATGATGTGCATTGCTGATGATGTGCATTCATTCATTCGATGACGTTTGTCAATTGTGTGAAGACACAAAATTTATGGTGAATTACGTCAATTTGAAAATTGTCAATTTCACAGTTATTCATTCATTTGCTCATCGTCAAATTTGAGTTTGTGCAATTGTGTTAAACCACGCAAATTATTAGCACACCACAACGAGCAAATCAGCGAACAATTTTCAGCAAAATGTAGCAGCAGCAGTCAGTAACTTTTTTCGTTGCCAGAGCTTCTGATTATGCTCATTTAGCAGTTTCAGTGCTCATTGATGAAGTTCTTTCTTCGTTTTTCTCTGTCTGTCAGCAGCAGTAGTCGTGTCACTGGAAAAGTAACAATAAATTTTGCAGGAGCTGGGCAACAGCGTGCTATTAGCTCATCCCCGCTCCCAGCTTAGAGGGTGTAGGAAAAAAGAAAAAGAAAGGGGTAAAGAGAAGGAAAAAAGGAGGCAAGGGGAAGAAAGTGGAAAAAATGACGAAGGAAAAAGATGGGATGGAGGAAAGGAGATAAAAAATGAACATAGAAAAATAAATCCAGCACAAAATTCATCTATATTTATGAACGAAACCATTTTGCGCCCTCTCTCATGAAAAAAATCCCGGCGACGTCGCTGGTAAGCCCATAAAAATTAATTAATTCCACTGTTATAGGTGTGTTGAGTTGAAAAAGTTCAACCTCAGCTTGTTGCCTATCTGACGGAACAGTTACAAAAAAAATTGTTTTAGAAGGAGCGAAAGTTTCATTGCTGCAAACTTAAGCATTCGATCTGCACAGCAAAATGAGATCTGCGCATCAAATGTTGTTGTCCAAGAGGCAAATGCATGAGAATATTGCTTGCTCTGAATTCAACTCAATTTCGATATTTAAGTTCTCAGAGTCAAACAAACACATCAACGACAGTAGACAAACATCATCCATCATCAATGAGCAAGTATCAAATCACACAGCAAATCCACCCCTGCTCAATACCGACCGACCAATCATGCACAAACAACACGCTTGTCCCTTTCGGTCAACTCACTCAGTCACTGCTCACTCGGAACATTGCTCAGTGCTTAATGCTCGCTCGCTTTGTGGTCACTCAATCATTGGTCATTTTAATAACCAATGGTCATTTTAATTGCACACATTCACTGCGCACAATCACACGCTCAGTCAGACTGCTGCTGCAGCAGCAGCTTATTTCATATCCGTCCATCCTTTCACAATAATTTCTCTCTCTCATTTGAAATTGGAACCCGTTTCGCCGTTTCGAGTCTAATCCACTGTCTCTGTGAATCGCTCAATCCCTCGCCTCCGATCAACTCAACTCTCTCTGTTTTTCTGAATCAATCCATATATCCCAAAATACCCCTCCCTCACATCTCCCACACTGATCCTCTCTTCTCTCCGTTGGCTGATAATCCGTCATCTGTCGATTTGTGGTGCAGCTTTTGCGGCTGCAAATCCATCGCCGCCGCCGCCATCTTCCTGTTGGTCGTCATGGCTTGCTTGCACACTGGATGCAAGCAAGCTAACGAGCGATGTTCGCCGACGTTGCTGCATTGGTTGCCCTCGTCGGTTTGTGTGGGGTGGTGCTGTTAGCATAAATCATATCCCGTCCAACGCCCATTCAATCGTTGCTTCCTACCAGCTCATCAGTTAGCAATCGAGAATATTTTCCTCTCAACCGTCGTCACAAATTTAAAAATTGCTCATGTCCTTCTGAAATATGCATTCTCAAACCATTTTATTTCAATTCATTATCGCCCTAAATTCTATTCCCACGTCGGGCTCGCACTTGCCTCTAACACTGGACACAGACTTTGACTCAAATTCGGGTTTTTACCCAAATGTTCAGACATCCTGATCAATTGGTTCCTATGAAAAGGTTCACAAATCTTTATTCATCTCTAAAATTTTGCACATTTTACGAAGAAAGCACTCTTAGAGTGCATCCAGGAATGTAATTCTGTCTGTATGCGGGAAATTTTCTTGTGAATATTGCATTATCGCATCGCATTATCATTCTATTTCGTCGATATTTCCAACTTCCTAGTTCACATTTCTGTTCTTCGATTCTCATTGAATTCATTTATCGAATGACATTTGAATCGCAGAAGGACCTCTCCGAAATGTTGTTATCTTTTGATTCCGTGCAAAGCTTTTTTTTTTCAAGAGCAAAGCAACGTGAAAAATGATCAAATGACATGCTTGAATATCCGCTCTAAGACTGTTCTTTATGTTCTGCAAAGAATTCGTTTTCATGATCATATCTCTTCCGTCCAAGCAATTTTACTCTAGCAATTACTGCTTCTTGTGATCGTTGAACTCGAATCAAATTGATTTCACGCATCGAGCTTCCAAATGCTTCTTGAACTGATATCAGGCATGCACGCTCGGATGACTTCATCTTACAAAGCGTATTCGAAAGATCACTATGTACGCAACGTATATGTTGCATGAGTAACATAACTAGGCAAAGTTCCTATCGAGAACGCCTCATGTTCAACGAATCTTCAAAAAGTAGTGTGAATTGATCTAAGAGTGTGAATTCAGGAAGGCGATCGCTTTTAAGAGCCTTTCTAAATGAATTCCAGTCAATTGCATGTTCAGTGATGCTTACAAAATTATAAAATTAAACGCAGTGAGCGAAAGCTCAATCATCCAAATTGAGTGGAAGTGTTGTCGCTTAAATACAAAGAATTCAGCGCACTGACGATGAGGTCATATGGCCATTTAACGGAGCATTACTAATGGGTGATTGAGGTGTGCATTGTTACTGTATTATAATCTCTCGTTTATGCTGATATAAAGTGCTGATATTAAGTGCAATTCAGTGATGTTTAATAACTCACTCACTTTTATCTATTCATTCACATTTATTCAAATAATCCATCCAGTGTCGTATACGGCTATTCATTAGATTGCTATTGTTGCCACGCATATCATATCAATATCATTCCATGATCAAACATCGTCGTCATGCTATTGTTGTTGTGCCAACTGTATGCCAACTCTCCAGTTATCGTCATCAAAACCTCACAAATCATGCGCAAGATTGACGTCACGGCTGAATTGTTTTGAGATTTCGTAATTTGCGGTTAACTTTTTTGCGAATGGCGAATATTTTTTGATGTAACGTCATTTTTGATCGTATGATGTTGAGAATCGCTGAATGAAATTGTTCAGAGAAATTGCTGCATCGATGATAATTCGAAATCGTTCTTCTCGTTCAATAAGCGTCATCATTCGAGCGTAATTACCAATGAACAGCGCGTTAAATCATTCGGTGGGCAGCGATCCTCAAAACAATCGGTTCTTTTTTTTGCGGAAATATGAAGCGTTTGAAGTAAACTTTTTTGATTATCGCCCACATTTTGCTCCATTGCTGATCAAATTTCCGTTTTATTTAGCACGATTTGGTGGTCTTTCACTCATGCGTACCAAGTGATTTCATGATTGTTGAGGTCGTCTACATTCCACTTTCTTCAAACTTGCCTCTTCCCGCGACAAAACATGAGTTTTAGATTCATTTCTCCAATTCGATCGTGTTTCCGTTTACGAAGTCACTATAGGCGATTTTCTAAGTCACCATAGCCGAGGAAGTGATTTTGCGCAATGCTTTTTTTTATTCGAAATGCGTTTTCTTCTCCCATTGCAATGCTTTCTGATACCTTCGAGAGCAATTTAGTGCGAGGCATTAGAAGCAACAAAAATCTCCACTTTTACTCAACCAAACAAGTCAAGCTTTGGGCAGCGATTCTTAAAAATTGTTTACGAGCGTTTCGTTTGCGGAACGACAGTTTTAAACGGTGAACAGTCATCGAAATGTCACCAAAAAAGAATGTATTTTAATCATCTCACATTGAATATGCTGTAAAGCTCATTCCCGAATTTCTAAACGAAAACTTTTGGAAGTTAAATTTTTGAATGTGTATACTGCAGTGGTTTGGTTGGCAAATAGGAGGATAACAGTGCATGATGTGTATGCAAACTGTTATTCAATAAATCGATATAACGGATTGAACATCATCATCAAACGGGATGAGTTCAGTTTGCACGTTCGTTTGATGATCTGCGCATACTTGTTATTCATGTTATGGGTATTGCCACTGCTACTGCTGCTACTGCCTGTTATTATGCATGTTAGAGTGACAATAATAATCTAAGTTACTGGTTTATGTGATGTTAACGATCAAGATATTGACAGAAAACCGTACAAAAGCACTGTATGTGAAATGTTTTCAGTGCGAAATTCAGGTCATAGAATTGCTAAATGCGAGGTATTTTCACCAACCACATCACTCGTTCATCTCACGCTATCATCGTGTACATTGTTCAAAACAGCCAGCACTCCCTGGAGAGTGCGGTTGGGCTGGATATGCATTTGAATGCCAATCTTCCTTCGGTCGGCCATAAGCCGAAACCTCGGGTTTACTTTTCTTGGGTATCTTTAGTCAAATTCTCAAATTGGTTACTGCTAGGAAACAGTATTCTGTAAAAGAAGCATGAGAAATATTCGCTGAAATGTAGGATTGAATGGAATTTTTCGAAATATTAACAGAAACGAAAGGGGTGAATTCATCAAATTTTCGCGGCGGAAATGACTGAAGCAAAGTGAAACCAGACGCAATAATCCCATAAATTCGAAATAGTTACATGTTGTTGAGAGCGATTTTCATCGATGCATTGTATGGAAATTGTTGCTGTTGTTGAATGGAATGAAAATTCCTTTAGAGAATTATTGAAACTTCTCCTCGCCACTTCACGATGACTCACAAAGGCGGATCGATTGGTTTTTGATGGTGAACGTTTTTTCTTTCTGTCGTAGGCGGAAGGAAATGCTGTGGACCTGTGCGTTAAATTCCTATTGTTGTGATTGCAGTCAATTAACTACTGGCACCACCTTGCCATTGCCTCTGACTGTCGCGATTTCTGATAAGATGACTGAAGCAGTGAGATGAAGTCTTAGGTAGACTTTTGTTTGATTTCATACACTTTTGACATGCTCTCATCATGCGTTCTCAATTGCGCTAACTGAGAAAAAGCGATTTTCTGATTGAAGTAGCCTCTTGTGAAGAATTTATCAGGTTGACGTTTCAGAGACATTCTATTCCAATCAATGTTCATGTGGATATTTTGTTCGATCTCGAAAACGGGCCACTTGAAATAAAATTTGTGATCTCGTTAGATGCTAGTGCATGTTTTTGTTTGTTGTGTCCATTGTCATGTCCCTGCCCTTAGCGACATCAATTTACAGTCAAATAAGCATCTCAAGAAGTGAAATAAACGAACAATAAATTATAAATGATCAATTATGCTTTGGATCTAAGTCACGAAATCTCTTAGACTTCTCTTCTTAGGGACGTTTGCGATCCTCACGAGGATAATCAATTAATTTTCAAGCTGAACGAACAAACCGAAAGTAGTGTGCTGCTTACGAGGATGTTAATGAGTATGAGAACGATGTGATGTTCCAGGATTTGCTTGAGTTCTCGACGAAAAGCCATTTACTGAGGACGGAAATTAATGACGATACATCACACACACACACACACACTTCCATGCATTGTTGAATGCGAGCATAAGCCGAACTAATGCATGAATAAGCAAGCAGACTGCGGCGTTCAGAGACGAGTGTGCCTGTGAGCTAGCAGCAGCAGCAGAATTTTGAGCAATTTCTGAGTCATAAGTAAAGAATGTCGGCTCTCCAGATTGACCAAAACATAGTCTTCTTGCTCGAACGATTTTCAACGATGTGAAGGTTTTTCATTTCAAGTTCAATATTACCAAATGGCTTGTTTAATTGGTTATTGCCGGATATATGCTACGCCTCGCTAATTAGTTGATAGCATTTGCAATATTCATGTTGATATCAAACTAAATCTATTTCGTTCGTTGACCCAAATTGTTGCTGCTTGTTGTTTCGTCTTATCGTTAGAGCGCTAATCTGATTTGCTTTTATTGTGCGCAATTGCCCACTCGGCATCTTCACGATTTGTTTGTTTACTTTTGCATTATTCATTTAATCATCAGATGATTTATTGATGACGCATCCAATCAATCTCGCGAAAATTGAACCGTGTTTTTCGAATATTTCTTCGAGAAAAAATTCATTTGTTGGCGTTTCATTTTCCTGGCTATTTTATTTTGAGCAGGTGCGCACTAGAAATTGCTTTTTATCATGACGAATTCACATGTTGACAGCGCAGTCTTGTCAGAAGACGGTGATTTCTTCACATGGAAATGCACATGCTCTGGCAAAATCTTTTTTCATTTTTCACTGTCGATGCATGATTTCATTTCGAATAAATCTTACAATTTCAGTGGTGCTCTTTTCTCATTCCCACTGTAATCCGTCCGAATTGCTCACATCAGATCACATCGGTAGCTGGCTGCATCGAAAACAATGGCCGGAATACTCGTAGATATCAACATTTTTCTTACTCACTAATAATCTCACTCAAAATCTATCACATCAAATAACAACTCAAATACCATTTTTGGTCGCTTTTAAGGCTTGCTAACGACATTAGTAAAATTTCAAAGTGCAGTTAAATGTTAGCCATTAGTGTTGGTACCTATTCGTGACAGTTTGTTTATTTGTTTGCCGTAAAACCGCTTCACCATTATCATCTGGAGAGCTTCCACGGTTTATGTGGTTCTTAACGTATGCCTGCTGGATGAGTGAAGTGCGTTCACACTGGCTTGCGCTTGCTGGCTTCTATCTCAAAGGCGCAAGCAATCTCAGTGAAGCTCATAAGAGCATAAACGACAGAACGAACAAGCCAGCCAGCCAGCGAAAGAACGATTAACGTCTAATGATTAACTGCATTTTATGAATAATGATTTGGTTCTGCTTTTGACACGGCGCTCTACATCATCAACTTGTTGCTTATTGGTGTTGAAGTTGAAGCCTTCAAAGAAAGCTGTTAGTTAGTTGGTTGTTGGCAGTTTTGAAAGGCCATTATGATCGCATCGTCAAGAGTGTGAATTTTGAACGACGAAACAATCTCGCTCACGGTAGCAGACAACTTGAGAAGAAGAAGCCTGCACACACACATCATAAGCATGATTAGTTATAAGCGCAAACGCAAACGCAATTATGTGAATGAATGAAATAAGCTGAGCATAAGCTGATCATCGACGTTACATCGTCGCTTCAACTAAGCACTCATTTTCCACTCTCTCTCGCAATTTCATTTGCTCGTTTGTGACAGCCACAGCAGCAGCAACTCGATTTTGCTGCATTTCTAACTCACTCAAATGAGTTTCCTTCTTCTTCTTCTTCTTCTGAAATTGCTTCCGTTTCAACGAGGGCAATCTTCGTCATCGTCGTCGTTGTCGTCGTCGTCGTCGTCGTCGTCGTTCGAATGTCACACAAGAGAGCGAAGAAGCTGGCAAATACGAGCTGGCCGGAATTGTTTGAATCGTTTCATTCATCCAATCATTCATTCATTCAGCTAAACAAACACCAACCAACATCATACCTCCTCCTCCTCATAAACTGCAACGAAACTAAAATCATGGTCATAGCAAAAACGCTTGCTTGCTCATGACAATGACTGACTGAAGCAATGCATAAAAGAACTGATCAGTCAACAGCTTAGCGAAAGAAAGAGTGCAGCAGTCCTCTTACTCATTTTCGTTGAAACCAGAAACAGTTTCAGTAATGGAATGGGTCTTTACTATTCCGTGCAAGATTCTTCTCAAATCCTGAACAAAATGTTTCGATCCTGTTACAAAAATAAGATGAAATGCTAGTGCAAGGAAAAGAAGGCTCTGATTCAAAAAAAACCGTGTGCAGATCCGAATTATTCATCTTCCGTTCAGTGGACCCGAATTTCGTTTAATTCATCTGTATTCTTTTGCAGTTCCAAGCTTTCTCATGCATAATTGATCACATCGTCAATCAGTGAAGGAATGCATGAAAAAAGAATTGAGTTTTCTTAAAAGGAATGGTTTGGAACTAATTGCGAATAAATTTGAAGTCTCAATTCAACAAGATTTTGTGCAAAAAGCTGCAAACGTTTGCTCTGATAACTAATCGTGAATAATTTTCCGAAATGCTCCCTTTGGCAATCAGAAATCATGAGAAAACTCTCATAAACTCACATATTTTCCGATGAAGTTTTACTTTTTGCTGAGAATACCATCCACGGAAATTTTCTAAGTTTTTTTTTAAAAAAATTCCAATTTCTCTATAGTTTCACTGAGTGAACAAACTTTTGAAGGCTACAAAAGGCTACAAAAAAACCATCAGTATTTATATCTGCACGTCAGTAATACCTTTGATAATGCACATGATCATGTCATCAGTAGATATCATGTAAGTGCCGAATTTCATCGAACCAATTCACTTAGTCTCAGATGTTCATTTTGATAATTTAAGTGATCAAAAGCTGTCTGCTAACTAAAGAGACGAAGTCTCATGTCTCATGTCCATGAACATAATTAGTTACGATATGCTGTTTATGAGTCTCATGATAGTATGAGAGTTTTGTTGATATGAAACTATTGAGAAGATTATTGCGATCATTTCAGCGCTTTAAATTCATATGACAGTTAAGTTCATCTAACAGACAAAAAGTTTGAGTTAAAAGCAAGCAGAATATCACGAGTGAAGTAGGGCACTTCACTTCTAATTCTAAGCGCATATTCATATTCAAATGTGTTCACAACTACTCGAGCAGTATAATCATCTCAACAACAGCACTTAATGTCAATATTTGATGAACTTACTCAACTCAACTCAACTCAACTCAACTTCAGAGCCATCTGCAAACTTCGTTCCACATAACTCATCCATTCTCTTCAGTGTGTTATTCTCTCGGTTTCTTCAATCATTTCAACACCATAAATTATCATCACGACCATCATCATCGTCATTTCAGTACCACATCAAGCATTCACCTATTCGATTCTCGTTTATGCTCTCAAATCCGATGAACTCTAAGCAATCTAAGCAATCCATTGTTGATTATTCTGACTTAAAGGTGAAAATTTCAAATGACTTCGTTCGAAGTGAAATGTTTACGAATCGACTAAAAGAAGCAGCAGCAGCAACAGTGCTGATGGTGCTGACGAGGATGAGCATCAGTAAATAAACAAACACAATAATAATCCAACGAATACTTCACAAATCATTTACTTCCTTTCACCTACACGATATCCACCTCTCCATCGTCGACGATCCTTTCATCTTGTTGAAAGCGCTTCTTGCTTGTTCAGTCGTCCAGCAGTTATCTTCTCTCTCTCTCGCTTAATCTATCATATTGAAGAGGTGAAATCTTGTGCACAGAGATTAAACGTTTCAGTGCTTAAACTTGTCCCTAATTATCTCATCTTCACCATCCAAGTATCTTCCAATGCATCAGCAAACAAGTAACCGCAAAACTTCTCGTGTTTCACTCTGTTTGATCTGCTTAAGAGATATTTGGTCAATCCGTTCTGGCCTAAATGCTGTATGTTATTTCGATGGTTACTGACTGACTTTAATGTTCATATCTCTCCACAATGATCGCTTATCACTGCTATTATCCTTGTTAATCTTCTAAGAATTGCTGTCGTTTTAATGAATATTTTTGCGCAGCCATCTGCTCTTCATTAACTTCATTTTTAATGATGACAACTAATTGATGTTCTCAAACAACGTATCTCTTCTCTTGCCCAGAGGGAGTTCGTTAAATTTTTACAGGCAAAAACCCATTCAGCTATTTGCACTTTTCAAAACATAACTGTCATCTATTTAATTGCATCTGATTGACGTCACCTCCAAACACATCATTAATACACAATCACTGAACTGCTCACAAACAGAGTGTTCCAAAAAATTCATCTAATTTATCTAAGAAACCACAATTTTCTTTTCTAATTACCAGCGTTCTCGCACTTATGAGATTGTTGCACCTTGCATGGCCTTGCAAATGCAATTATTGCAAGCATCCTGGCGAATTCTGCTATGCCTTTGTCTGTTGATAAACTCTGTGCTGAAAACTCAAAAGAATGGATTTGAAGTTTACAAGACTTGCACGAGTGATAGAATATGAAACATGGCGTTGTAAAAATATTGCCAGCAATCGACACCGATTCTGCTGCAAATGCTTTGAAACACGTCGATTGTTGCGGTCATCGTTTTGTTTGCAGAAATGCAGAAAGCAACACAGTCAAATGAAGTATTTTGAGAGATGAGCGGAAGTTTGTGCTTGTGTTTTAGCCGCAAAATTTTTGTTTGTTCTTGAAACGATCTTGCAAACGGATTATGAGCGAATGCACGAGCAAAGAGTTTGGATTGTGTGATGAAACGACATATGCCCTGATTTCTCGCTATTATGGACTTTTATTCAGATTGCAAATGCACTGCGCTCTATGGCCTGATAATGATTAGAGCCAAAACAACTGCTTACTTCAGTTGTTTGACACTAACATTGACTGAATATCATCGGAAAATGTCCGGTTCAACAACTAGATCAGATCATGTTGTGATCATATGTCTGAATTGAGATTTTGAGCATTTCATCCTAATCGATGGATTATTGTGCTTGAAATTAGATTCACTTCACTTTATCTCAAAATCGAGACTCGTTCAATCAATCATGCATGTGCGTGCACTCTTCCTAAAGGATAGCAGTCGTCCCTTGTGGCCAGGTCGTTTCAAATGATTTGACATTTTCGAAGTTCATTTTCAATCATCTGAGGATGCAAATGGCAACTTTTTTCGCCACATTTTCAACATCTGAACATGCGAACGGTCTCTATGTTTCTTATGTTCTCTAAACATTTATCTCTTATTGCTGGAACTAAAAAGATTTTTTTGTTCACATCTCCGATCCGTTGGATTCACTGAAAAAATGTGAAAATTTATTGCTGCTGTTGATGAAAAAGATGATGATGATGATGATTGAAAAGAATGATTAATTTGATGAAAGCGCTTGTGCGGTTCGTTAATCCGAATTTAAATGAGAATTTCGTTCGGCTGAAGTGTCGAAATTTTCAATTAGTTCCAATTCGTGGACAGCCTCCTGACGTGACGTGGTGCTGCTGCTGCTGCCGCTAATCAGTCCGTCAAAATCGAATTGCTTTTTGAATCGTTTGCACTTTAAAAAGTTCACTTTTTTTTTCAGGATTTCGGTCTGTTCCACATGTTTTTTTTTTGTTGTCTGTTTCGTTTGTTCACTTCTAATGCTTGTCAAATATATTTTATTTAAGAATTTCATATGTTCAAAAGTTTCCTTGCATCATTCATTCCTGATAAATTCATGTTCAAAAATGTTCTTTCTTTCGTTGTGTACTGAGATGTTTCATTGTTCCGAAAAGTGATCGTTGTAGGCGTCGTCGTCGTCACATTTGACGAATAAATTTCGTAGTCAGTTTAACGCATCATCGAATTCGTGAGATGTTTTGATGGACATTCGCTTTTCGGTAGTTAGTTGAGTGCGTCTGAAAAGTGTTCATTCACAAACGATTACTTCAAAATCACTTCTGAATGATTTGCTTTCAGTGAAATGCTTGCTATGTGTGCTTATTGTTGAGTGCAGCCGTTCTGTTTGGGTCTTTCTTATTAACTTTTTTTGCTATGTTTGATTTATATTCCACTGTTTCACTGTTCGACGATCTTTTCGATTGCGTGTGCCTGTGCATGATTCAGCTACTAGAATCGTTGTTGGTGCTGTTTTGTAGTTGTTGTAAACTATTGCTTTACGGTCAAGTTGGTACTGATTATGGTTTGTTATGCATCAGTGTATCGGCTGATATGGAGAGTAACCGCAGCACGAAAGCATGGTGTTAGCAGTAATTGGTCAATCAACATCGAATTTACTAATGAAGTCAATTAATGAAGTCAAAAGTTCACACTTTCAACTTTGATTCAAATGTCAGCTGAAGCATTTTTCTGTAAAATCTAGAGGAAGTCATTGAATTTTTAACCTAATTAAGCAAGCATACGGTGCGACGAAATTGGTTATGAGAATGCTCGCGGCAATTTAATGATTTATAATGAATATAATCTGATAATGTGTGATGATACAATCTGATTATAATCACTTTAAAGCGACAATTTAATCGAGCAATTAATTAGATTCTGAAACATTTCGGTAATTAATTTCCTGCAACCTTCAGTTTTGTTCCTCTAATTAGTCATTAAATGTCATCACACGTACGATAACGATGATGAGTGTTGACCTTAAAGAACCTCTACATCGTTGTCCTCTTAAATTTACCGTAAACGGTGCTGCACTCAGTTCAGTCTCTCTCATCATCTCATCAACATTACCCTCACCCTCGCAATCACCACCTCTTTCATTGAAAATCTCTCAGCCATATGAACATCCATCGATCCATCAATTGTATCCGCGTTGATGTATTCAACGTATTACCTGTCATATCCCCCCATTATGTCATCCAAATTTGATTTTGCAACCAACCAATCGAATTCTGTCAGTTATGTGATTTTAGACCTCACCATTTCCAGTCTCATGCTATCGGTGCATAGAATTATGCGTATTGAGTGCGCTCAGCCAATAAGGTGTATCAAATATCGAATTCGTTAGCTCCATTTCTCTGTGAATTTCTGGTATCAATTTCTAAGCTCTATGAACTGCTGGTATTCAGTGAGGGCAAACATAAATTTCTTGCGTTTCAAATCCATTCCGACGATCGTTTTCAGTTGAAGCGTTCCGGAAGGAAGCAATTTCTGGGAGTATATTGTAAGATTGCTTACGAGAATGGCTCTCTTGATGTCTGAAGAGTGCAGTTCTCGAAAGCGTTATGCGCATGACTAGGAATGTCGTGTTGCTTTGTCGCCTATCGCAGTGAATTATTCTTAAATGTGAAAGTAAAAGAAATTGAAGCGCTTCACTCAAATAGATCCTCCCTCAATCTTTCCATTTACACTCAAACACAAAACTGTTAACTGACTCACTGAACAGTTGCTGCTTTAAAAAAAATATTTCTTGTTTGAAGACTGGGGAACAAGGAACAAGTGGAAAATATTCTGAAGTTTTAAAGTTGAAAACGAGCGCAGTGATGTTTTCCGTTGTGAAATCTCACGAAAGCCCACCACTACTGAATGAATGAGAACAATTGCAAAAAGCCTCTCAAACGAAAACATCTCAAAATAGCGCAGAGTTTTAGCCGAAGAAATTTGGAAAAATTGCTCGCTAGGAGACAAACACGAGTGTTTTAGGCTCTATGATGAGATGAACAGATTGATATGTGGAATGAATGAATGGAGTTTGTTGATGTTTTATCGATGATAGCTTGAAAGCGGCGGTGTTCATTTATAAGAAATAAAGGCGGAAATGAGGAGACTTTCTAGAGTTGGCGTTAAGGTGCATAAGTCGAAAGCTCAACCAAAAAAAAAGCGATTTCATTCAACAAATCTACACGAGATCGTTGGTGTTGTTGTTGGTGTTGACGTTGTTGTTGCTAAGTGACCGTTAAGCAGTCACTACTCAGCTTGTCCGTACGATTTCGTACAAATCACCTCAATACGAACTGACCAACTACGCATCCGTCCATTTTGTGATACCCAACCGATAGATACATTATCCGAGTTTCTCACCATCGTCCTCAACTCAAGCGTTGGCACGGAACAAGCATAAAATAGGTTCTGAGAGGAGGTGCCTACTCTACTGCGTCTTCATGCTTCTGATATCCTCCATTTATCAATGCATCCATCCAGCTGTCGTTTAGCTGTGTTTCACTGCCAGCTTCTTTATCCATCCAGTTCATGCTTAGCCACCGACACACTCACTTCCTCATCACTTCCTATCACATCAGCAGCTATCGCCTGCGTGTCATGCGTCATCTTCGAAAATTTCATCATGCAAAGTGAACTGAAATCCAGTAAAGTAAGCAGCACTTTAGTCACTTAGCCATTCAGTGCCCCAAACGTGAGAACATTTCACTATTTTTTTGATCACACAAATTTTTTTTTGCCATTTTCTTCCGTTGAGGTTACATAAATTATGCAACATAGTCGTTGATCATTCTGAGTTTTGCTCTGCAATAAACATCGCAGTTTACCTACCGCAATATCGCTCATCATCTTCTCAGTTGTTCAGTATCGCTTAAGTTTAGTTGAGGCAAATTTATTCACAATTGCATTTGTCTGCACGCAATTGCCTCAATTCATTCATTCCATGAACTCTTCTCAAAAAATTGCGTGACTGAAGTTTGAAGATTTCTATCGGATGCAAGTTTGAAGACATACGTCCCCTCATAATTTATCTGCATTGTAGAAGCACTAAAAAATGATTTTGCACTGATTTATCGAGCCGCTTCCATGAATTCCATTTCCTCCTGGCTAAAACTCCGCTCCTCCTATTTTCTTGGAATACAATTTCTCTGGTTTTTGAAGCAAAGCAAAGCAAATTCTGTGCGAAGCAAACGCTGCTATAAGATGGGATTCAATTGAGGTTTAATGTTATTCACACTCTTGTATTCACCATATATCCCTGAGTACTTCCTCGTTCTATCCCATGTCACTGCAACAAAAGTAATTGTGGTCGAGGTCTCTATTGCCCTTATCAGCACTCATAATCAGCAGTAATATTGTTCTCATCATGATCCAACTTGATATCATCATAACAATCACCGTCTTCATCTCATTAAATCTTTATTACTGCCTCACATATCCCACTCATGCAGCCATCCAACGATTCCAGTCACACCTTTGACCTCGAACTTTGAATCGTTGGGTCCTTTTTGTAACATCATCATCTTCTATCATGACTTCATAACCACTCTGATCATTACCGTTTGCTCATACGCTCATATAGCACCTATCCCACCCATCCAACCACTATCAAAAATCATCACCTGTCCTAAAAATCACCTTCATTGAGTGAGTTGACCCAAGCGTTCGCTCGATACTCTCGACCAAACGTCCAATAATGTCGCAAAATTAATTACACAGCGCACTGACTAAACGATCAAATGCTCATGATTAAACGTTGAGATAAGCCCATTTCTGTGCGCAAATTTTAACGTTCCTTTTTTTCTCACCTTGCGAAATCCATTCGAACAGCCTCAGTTGACCTTTTTTCAATAGCACCTAAATCACTGTTGATAACTCAACTCGATGCCAAGAGTTCATTCCACCAAGCATGATGTTTTCATTCAATCGTTCACCTCTAATGACGATGGTGTTTGGTCGGTGAAACCTCTCGACATTTCATCAAATCCACTATTGATGAAGATTTCTTCACAGATGAAATCTTTTGACATTCCATCGCATTCTTCTCAGTTCAACCGAAAAAATTATTTGAGTTCTTCCATTCATATGACGTCGAATGATTGACGTGTTTCGTTTGGTTTCTGTTCAGTTTTTTTGTTTATGTCTTTCTTTTGCCTCATAAACAGGAAAAAAGAATCTCAGTGCACTGTGAGCTGTGGAAATTTTGTAAACAAACAGCAAAAGGTCAACATTTTAGCGAAGAAGATTCACGCTTGTTTGCCTGAAAGCCAAAAGTGAGAAGCACTTTTGCGACGGCAGCAGCATCCGTTGCTCCAATGAAGTTCATCATTTTTCATTGATCTCTGTCCACCGGCCCAGCAGCCATTGCAATTGAACTACAACAGTTTGATAAACAGCGTGTATGCAGCATGTTCATTATCCAAAATCCTTCCACTCAACTCTGTCTCTCTTTTTCGGAATTCCAACACATTTGTTGAATTCACTGAAGAATATTAATTGTGATGGTTTTTTCCGTCTCTCTAAAATTCTATCTGAACGATGAGCGATTCTCAGCAAAAATATGTCGCTTATGAGCCTCCTAATCAAATGAAAGCAACGAAATTACGCTAACAATTCTTCAATTTCGTCATCCTCTAACGAAATAAAGGTCATCCTTATACTCGTCACTAATGTTTGCTCCAATGCGGCAGTTAGTGCTAAGTGGTTTCGTAAGCTTATTTCCGTTCCGTTCCAGCTTCAAATAGTGGAAATGATTCACAAATGGTGATACAGAGTGATTCCCATTTGAATCATTCTCAAATGAGCTGTTGATTGCTCTCCATATCGCTGAATCTTAAGATATTCGATTCTGCTGTTATCGTAGGTGATTTTGGTGTTGTTTTGAACCCATCTCACTATGTTGATTCGAAGCAACAGTTCAGCAGAATTGCCTTGTACTAGTTGTTTAGCGCAATCGCTAACCTAACACTTCAGTTTGAAGTGCTTTCGTAAGTGTTTCATAAACAAATTATTACTTATCCTCCTCACAGTAACACTCTGCACCTGACGACAACTTCCTCCTTTCTCGCCCTAATCAATAACTTCAGATTCATTGCCTCATAAATAACTCCACATAAGTTCGACTCGTTCGACTTTTCCGGCTAAATCTTGTCATTGGGCTTACTGAAATGTTCCGCGAATTTTTAAAAATTGTGCTCGAATTTTTTTGTCGAATTTCAAAAAAATATTGATTCTTTTTGCACTAACGATCAATTGCAATTTTGGAATACATTCGAAATGATCTCTGTAAAATGTGGATTACATTTTCAGTTGTTCTCTGTAATCTCATGCAGTAACGCTTGAAATTCGTGCAATAACGGTCAATGATGGGCGGATTTTTGCATCGTATTTATGCATAGTGATTTGTCAATGAGATCAATATGTGGTGTATACAGTTCCCTTTTGAATTTACATAATCTGTGTTGTGTTTGGTTGCAATGAAGTTCATCATTCTATAGCCAGCAGCATCACACGTCATTTTATTCTTCTCATATCGCTCGCTTCACATCAAGATTCATAGCGCTTTTGCATGATCATAACATTGCTGCTGTGAGCAACTTCGTTGTTTGAATGCCACCATATTCAATTGCTTGTGCTCGAAGGCGTTCAACTTGTTCAGTCGCAAGAAAATTGGATTATTCAAGTGAATTCCAAGAAAACATTCTGTTCTCACTTTTCATTTTCCTCGAAGCTGACGGAAGAAATTGCTTGTGAATTTCTTGGCGATAGTCACAAAAAAAAATGCCAGACTAAAGTGGCACGGAGACGAAGAGCACAAAATTTCTGTGACATTCATTTCCGAGGCATTCATACTTCAGTGATTAGTGTTCGAATGATTGAATGAATTCATTTTTTTTTTGGCAAATATAAGGTAGTTATCGACTGAGTTCCTCCCAAAAAATAAAAATAAAATTTCAAATGACCGCTGATCAGTCTCGTGTCAAAGTTTTCCATACGAACTGAACACTAAAGGTTGATTGTTTCCGTCTCAGCAAATCAAAATTCAATCAAATCATAATTATTATCATGCGTTTGATTGCGTTCATTCTTCTTTCGTTTGTCTATTTGCACGGTTCTGCCAATAGCATCATCAGTGCAGCTTATTGTTAACGCATCATGCACTGCGCATCAATATCATCTCATGACTTCATCATACTTATTTGAAAGTTCAATTCTAAAAAAGAGAGAGTGAAACGGAAAAATTTTCTGCTCACTTATGAAAAAGAAAAGGAAAGGAAGCAAAATAAAAAGAAACTTGTGATTAGTGTGATTTCAGTGAGTTTTTCCTCCTTCAACTCTCGCCTTTTCTTTTAGTTTGTTCTTTTGAGTTCGCTGTGTAAAAATGTGCTATGCTTTAAAATGCTTAGTCTTTCCACATAGACACACACACACTCGGCTTGAATGAATAATAAATCCTCACTCAGGTTTGTTGGATAACGATCGTGGTCATTTTCAACGCTCACTGTTGCTTTCGTTCAACAGTGCGATAGATTTTTTTGCAGTAGCAGCAGCAGCAGCAGCAGCATCACATTCCATACGATTGACTGACTCGCTCTTAGTCTGTCATGTCTTTAGTTTTCTGATTTCAATGCTGCATGCTTTTAGCGTTTTATGCCTTCAGTTTTTTTACTTCCTAACTGATTCAAACTTTCCTTCACAGTCACTGAAGTGAGTGAGTGAGTGAATAAGAAGAATTTATGATTGCGCTGCGAGCTGTGGCGGCAGCCTGTTACATACATACTCGACAGCTTATTCGTGAGCTTTTCCTCTCGGCCTTTCAACTGACTGACTTTTTTCAAAGTTGATTATTCGTTTTTCTTCGCACCACCACACATTGACTCTCAAACAACACCAATGAGCGAGCGAGCACACAACACGAGCGAATAAGTGCAGCTACATCAAGCATATCCATTTAGATATGAATGAAGCAACAGCAACATCAACCACAATTGATTGATAGAATAATGCTTCACTTCACTTCTCTCAATTCCTTATTCATTCCGCATACTTACTGCTGCTGCTGTCTATTTGAGACGAAATGATGCAATACGATTTGTCAGGCGTCGTTTTTGATGATTGTTCGTTGGCTTGCTTGAATGAGCAGCGAAACAAACGAAAAAAAAAGAGAAATTTCTTTTTCGAGATGAACTCTGTATGAGGGGATGCCCTCTTGCTGTGAACGGATAAATGATTGGTCTAGCGTAGACAGTTCAAGGGATCGGCAAGTGTTCTCTAGGGCAAGTTTCATCCAACTAGTCAGTGGAGCTGCTGTAAGTTTTTGGCATAAGCAAAAAATGAACCATCACCAGTCTCTGTGAAGTAATTTTACGTCAGTGACCTGAAATGATTAGATTTGAATATATACACAAAGCAATCTTTAAACTGTAAAACTAGGAACAATGCGACAATCACATTCTTGTGGACATCGGAAATCTATCAGAAACCAAAATAAATTCCAAAAGTATCAATCAACGCATCAAACTCTCCCATTTTGAAAGCAATCGAATGATGCATCGAGTCATTGATGGATTGGATCGTTGGAATCACCAAAACGATGAAGCGATAAATAAAATAGCAAAAGCCATCGGCTAAAACGATGCTAACATAAAATGAAAAACGCATAAAAACATCATAACATATTGATTCTATCAATTGACTTTATGGATCAGAAATCAACACCACGTTTGATGGCAGCCTTCACAGTACACATCATCAGATGACCAATAAAGTGCTCATTGTTAAATGGCACTTTTAAGAGATTTTTTTTTTGAAGCAACAAAATTGGTTTCAATTCCTCTAGTTTCAATTCCTTTGAAGCAAATTTCAATTTCAAAGTTCTTCTGTGGCACCATTAGCTACGAATCGCGTGCACCGTCGTCACTTAATCGTGGCTTTTCTTCACGCCTCGTACCAAGTACCAACAGGGCAAGGCGGCAACAAACATTATGCGGTGATGCAATGCGATAACGTTCTTTTTTTTGAATTTTTCAAAATTTCACAATTCATCGCTGATTTTTTGCCGTGATTCAAACGAATTTACACTTCATTATCTATGGCATCCATCGCCCACATCATTAATCGTAAGTTCATTTTCGATTTCGTATCCTAACTCACTTTCGAGTTTACTTGACGCTCAGATTTTTATTTCCTAGGAAATTGAAAGACACGATTGTCTATTTGATTTTAATTCGTTGTCGAGTTGAACCACCTTGTTCGTCTTATAAAAAATGCGACACTTTAATATGACGCTTACTGTAGCACATTTGCCCAATTTTCATTCACACATTGCTTGCTGACGTTTTGAATTGGAATTCACTCTTGTAACAACACATTCCTGTTGATTCCTCTTCAAACCATTCCAGTGATTCAATTCACTTTCAGATGACTGATTTCATTGTACTTACTGAAGAAAAAAAAACGCTATCTGGTATGCTGTCTGTGTACATGTCACACCGCTATGCTGTGCTGTCTTTTCTCTTGATAGCATTTCATTTTGCCAGATCCTCTAAATTTAATTTCGGAACACACTGCGAAAAATTTCCACCCTATATCTGAAAAAAAAACACAATGGAAAATTTTCAACGAATCACCAAATTTTTATTCGCTGCGTGAAATGAATACGATTGCTGTGATGCGATGCACTTAATGATGAAGACTAGATGTTTCAATAGTGAGAGCACCATTTTTTAAAGATTTCAAGCAAGAAATGCATGCCTGCGCATGAACATTACAAATAGCCGCATAATCAAGTGCGCATGTTTATATATGCGCATTTCAACTTATGCTCGCTTATGTTTTCTAACGAGTCACATTCGATTTCATTTCGCTCAGCTCTCACGTCAGAGTCGTACGATCGAAATCTGTCTAATTAGCTCAATAAGTGAAAGTCTAGCATAGCTATTAAATGTTTGCGTGCTTAAAGGGCATTCTGAAATAACACGGAACATATTAGCGATTTTTGCGTGACATTCGAATGAAGATGACAGACACGGAAATTTTGATTGCTGCTAAATGGACAAGTGGATGATGATAGGGACGGGTGATTGTTTTCTATGTATCCGGCTTAAGCGTTTGCTCATTCAATTTTTCGACGACTATAGTAAAAAGGCTGCATTCATTAGTAAAAAACTTCATTTGTATTAGATTCCATTTGAAAAATTCACAATTGCTGGAATTATCATCTATTATAATGTTCTCATTGCAGTCGCGTTCAGCATTCAGCATTCAGTTAAGTGATCATTCAAGCGAATCCATCGAGCGAGCCAACGAACGTTCACATAAGAAATTCATGAGTTTCACTGAATTTCAGAGAACGAACATTCATCGTGTGTTCAAATGAAGCTTTTAATCGAATTCCACGAACACCAGTTCTTAGAGCATGCATTCGAAATGTCCTTTCTGTTTGATCGAGTTAATTCATTCAACTGTGACTCCCACTCACTCACTCACTCACTCACTCCGCACATAAGCACTCCTCAGTCTAGTTTTGTCTGTTCGAGAAATTTTGGTTTTCCGATGTTTTCAAGCGTAAATTATCGATCTGAAAGAATGAGTGCTTAGCGAATGTTGACGATGATGAATATTGTTGAACGGAACGGAAAAAAAAGAAGGAAGACAAGCAAAACGACATGACATGACATGACAGGTGAAGGAGACAGGACAGGTGAATGCAAAGAATGAATTAGCGATTTGGTTGCAAAAATGTTTCTTGCTCAATGAAGCGTCTCATTGAAGCGCATTAACATAACTTTTTTTTTCCAATTACCACACTTTGCAATTCACAGAAAAAAAGTGTGCTGTTGTTTCGTCGATGAGGAATGGATGTTGCTGAAAGAAGTACACTGAAAAGAGAACGAATTATTTGTGACTTTGACTGTCGAATTTGTGATATAACTCGCGTCGACACCAAACAATATCTGTCACATCGACGAAAGCCAAAAAATTCATGTGGAACGAAACTCTGTGTTTCATTTGTGTGATCATCACTGAGCGGATATTGTCGTCGTCGTCGTCGTGTTCCAAGTAACGATTCCATTTGAAATGAATGCGCTGATGAGTTTTATGTGCGATTTGTTTCGCATGGTCCGCGCATTCCTTCAAAAAATGTCGTCGCATTTTCAAAAAACTCGTTGCTTCAGTTGCTTTCTTGTTGCCTACCTCACCATAATATTGATGTGGGCAACATTCGGCTGTGTGTTTATTCGATGAGTTTGTCTAATATTTGAGGTGATAGCAGGAAAAGAAGAAGTCTCCTCTGCGCAATTGATTATATTTCCCATCGGTGTTGGTTTTGAATATCTTGTGCAAATGTAATTTTCAGTCCATCTCATTGGCACACTGAACAAAAATAGCTCATTTTGAACTCAGAAATTCAATTCGATCGTTCCGAGCAGCTTCAGTGAATGCAATTTTCATGAGAGAATGAGACTCGTCTATTGAATGTGAATAGATTTTTGTTCTCCGAACGCTTTCTCACGTTACGCAAAGAATTCATCAATCATTTGAAGCAAGAAAGGTTGCGAAGCGCTCATTATGCCGGCAGTATTTGCGATGTAATTGAAATTTGATGCTGGAAATCGAATCGAGGAAGTGTTCCGCTGTATGAAAACTTCTCTTTCAATTACGATTCGAGTTCACTTCAATTCGGAATTCTTGAAATGATGCGATTTGAAGTGATTTTATTTGCAATTTTTAAATTGGATTAAATCGATCGAATACTTCCAGCCAACCCAACCATGCATGAAATTGCTTCATCCTGTTCAGTGCGTTATCCAGTTCCAACATTGTCATCTCATCGTCTGTTCAAGAGACCATTCATAAAAATCACTTCCTTGACAATTTCTTGATTTCCTCTAATTGTTATTGGTGAACATTCGAGATAACGGTGTCTGTCTTTTGAAAAAATTCGTATAATTTCGTGTGAAGATGAGAAATAAGTCGAAAAATCAATTGTACAGCTAATCATTCTGATTTGACAGCGTTCCTATGACCTTTATAGCATAGCTAATTTAATGCACGTTCGCTTTCAAAAAAATGCCGAACATGCATAAATTAAATGAAATCCATCGTGAATCATACAATTCAGCGGTTGTGACAGTCTCAGTCAGATTTGATCAGTTATCGGCATTGATCATCGACCACTCTAACAAGATGTCGATTTTTTGAAAATTTTTAACTGATTTTGAAATGTCAAACAAGATCGTTTTGTGAGCATTCACCAAAAACTTTGCTTCGTATTAATTCATGCCAGCAATACCTCATTCATCTAAATCACACGCACAACATATGAGTGAACTTTAAGCAGCGATTCATTCATCATCTTATGCAACATTTATGGGAATAAACAATGCTAGCGATACTAATTTCTGACGGACGATTACCAATACTAATAACAATAAAATACGTCGTATAAGTTAACGATGACCAATTCGGAGAGAACTTTTATTTGTTCGCATTTTATTTATTCACAGAAAAGGTTCACCTTAGTGTTAGTGAAATGTTACTGCCAATATTACATTATAAACAGTGTAGTTGATGCTTGATGCTTGATGCTCACAGTGTGAACCAAAAAAAAACTACTTGATAACTATGATTCTGAGTGAAAGTATTCCAAATTATGCAAAGGAGCTATCCAAAACCGTCGAAAGCAATAAAGTGCTTTTGGTAGTACACGCTAATTGTAAGTTTCTCACAAAAAAAACCATTTTTAAGCCTATTCTTGTATGTTTCCATAATTTTTACCATTTGTAATTTTTTGTTGTGCCGAATGGTTGAACGAAGACCATAAATGAATGATGAATTCAAAACCGTATTATTAATCGATTCGATGCTTTGATGATTTTTCGCATTTGAATGGACGACGATTGTTGATGAATGGTATTGCTGCTTCAATTTCACATTGCCATAAATTTTTACTATAGTCATTTTTCGCTCGTGATAGATTCAGTGGTCAGTCATTGTGCAATAAACCACATAAAACACACCGTATTCAATGATCAGTGATGTTGATGTTTATTTTGAAGCTGTTTCCATACGTATCCATCCATACATGCCCACTTTCTTCAAGTGTTTTTTCTTCTTCATTCAAAATATACTCCGCCTAAAGTCCAGAGATGGCGAAAAAACGAAAGTAAAAATGAGCAATAATAAGCAACCGACAACCGACGAAATTTCAGCTTCAGTAGTACAGTATCCAGATCTACCGTAATCAGTATTCGATGTGAACGATTGAATAATAGCAAATGTATCGTTTTTTGCATCGTTTCTTACGACCTGAATATGTCATTGTAACGCTCTTGTGCTCTTGTGCTTGGTCATATTTGATCCTTCAAGCCATATACTTTCAGCAGCAGCCTTGGTGACTTGCACTCGCTGAAGTTTGGATATATTTATGCTGTGATATTCCGTCAAATTCGAGGATATACTTGTTCGATGGTGTACAGTATTATATTTGAAGAGGTTCCTGCAAGATTCTGATATGATACGACGTTATTATGGCAAGTACTCGCTTGGAAAAGATTGCATCAGTCGTATTGATATGCGACAACAACATTTGATAGATTGTTCAGTGTGCATGTTTGTGTCATATTCCCTTGAAACGGGGATTGGGTTGATTCGGCTCGAGAGTGGGAACACTCAAAGAAACATGAACGGAAGCTGTCAAAGTGCTTGCGCGATTGCGTGGAGTAGCGCGTAATTGAGCTTATCCTTTCCTGGCGCAATTTTTTTTGCTCTATCCTCGAAACAGAAGCAACGATCAATTGGCTATTCCGTGTTTCACGACACTCGAATGCATTCCGTTTCTGCTAAATGCATTTGTTGGTGACGTTTATTTGATGTGATACTCGGTTGAATATCCAAGCAATTTGATTATGTTCACTCTCGAATCCATTCGAAAAACCAAACATTCTGATTTTATCAAGCATTTTCAAGGGCTGATCAAAAATGTGTCATTGTTTGAGTCTAACTCATATCAGTTTAAGCATTTGCACATACACACACACACCTATTGCAACGTGTTTTAGGATTGGAGAAATGTGTTCATGGATTGAACACACGGGATTATATCGGTCAGCATACATTATCTATGCGTTTTCTCAACATACTCTCAATTAACATACCGGAATCGTCACCATAAACCATTCACCATACACAGTGAAAAATGTTCCTCTCTCATTGTTTAGATTTGTAACAATTAGGCGCTTCTGCATTTCCGCGAATTTCATTCAGTGCTCCTAAGGAATTTTCATATTGCGCTTTTTATTTGTGATCGTTTCATCATCTGCTCTGATTGTTTCAACTGAAATTCCATTTCAACTCGCCACTAGATCACCACAGCAATAAGCGAACGTAACCAAGTCATTCAACCAGCTGCTAAATGAAATGTGAACATTTTACGGTGTTACTCGACTAATTACTACACATAATTGTGTGTTGTTTTATTATTCAGTGCTGTCACCTCATTATTGTTCCATGCGATAGTCGTTGTTAGTCTTAGTTAACTTGTCAACGCATTCTATCGAAAAATGACCGAAATTCCTGGAATACTCTTTAAAATTCAAAGCAGTTAGACATTTTTCTTGCTTGCGGATAATTGAAATTTTTTCAGTTGCTTTCTGCTCTTTCAGCTGTCACAGCCTTCTTGGTTATTCATAAAGTAGAAATCTCATTAGGATTTGATAACCATTCTGTAATCAACTTTCAGCACTCGCACAGAATCAATTGGATTTACCAATGTGATGAAAAATATCCTTTCAGCAAGCATCTTTTCGAATGGAAAACTATAAAAATGATGGGAATTTTGATTGGTGAATGTGAGGAATGGAATTTTCCCATTGATTTCAAACGTGACTGAATAAGCGAGAAATGAATTTTTTTTTGCGTTTCGAACACAGGAATTGCTTTTTTTTTTGGCGTTTCATTTTAGAATTTGCAACAATTCACTAAGCGATACATTACAACAACAGTGATGACGGACGGTTCAATGAAACCAGGAACGAGTTTCAGCGAATGCATCAAAAATAAACCATTGTACGCGCATTATAACAATGCGATTGTAGTCCATTGCGTAAATTTTCGCTGAGAATGCCATTTAGTATTCATATTGTTTGTGAGTATTAATTTATATGCTGAACGAATGCCGAATCAATTCAATGCAAGCCACATCGAGAATTCAAATGTTCCCATGCAAAATTGCTGAATTCTTGAACATGCCATCGTTTTCCCAATGAACTAACTCCACTATCTGAAGCCATCAAATGAGCGTCAAGCATAACCTGTGCTAATTGCGTTTAATATTCAGTTAACTCAGATAAATAAAGTATTCTATTGCTTAGAAATAAAAAAAGCCCCACGGCAGCATGGCGCATATTATCAATCACATTAGCTAGTTGTAATTTCATTTTTTTTTGCAGTAAAATATAGCCATGGCGATCAAATGCGTTTGCAATTCGTAAATTTTGTTTTGTGTTCTGCGTGACTCAGAGGAAAGGAGTGAGTACAACAGTGAAAATAAACGATCGAGCACTTCATCTGAATAAATCCAATGAAAAAATTAATGTGTGCTCTGATTCTCCAGGATATTTACTTGTACATTTCATTCAACTCGATTCCATTGCTGATTCGGATCTCTTTTTTGAATGATCACAATCATTTACGCTGCCGCACTAAATCGCCGCCGAACGAGAACAGTGGCAGCAAAAAGTTGTGTGCGTAGCTTAGTAAGAATCAAGAATTAGCAAGCGTTGTAAAAGAATTATGGGAACGGATGGTCAAATTGCAGAATGCACGATGCCGAATGCAGATGCAAACGATAAATTATCGAAATGATAGATGCATTTGTGTGTGTGTTCAGAAAATGTTTTGTTTTGTTTAATAATAGTATTATTATGAGTTTTTACGTCGTAGTGCACAATATACGACTGACTAGGATGTTGTGTTCTCGCCATAGGTTTTGTCTTCTTGGTTCACGTTTTAAATTTAATGCGTTCTATGAATTTTATCATTCACAGCAACCAACAGCAGCAGCAGCAGCAACAGCAGAAATAATGATGAATTGCAGAATGCGAATGAAAGGAAAAGAAAAAATATTTTGCGTTCGTTTCAGTTCTTTGTAAAAATGATCATCATTTCGTTCCATTCACAATTTATAGATGAATTGAATTTTACGCTGGCAGCAGCAACACACACTAATCGACGATAGCACAGATTCACACATGTGGCTGACACATTACATTTTTGTAGTAGTTGTAGTAGTAGTAGTAGTAGTAGTGATATTAATAGTATGAAGAAGTGTAAGAAGCGCTTTTTCCATTTGATTGCTACAAATTCATTCAAATTCCATTTTTATCGCCGCATTGCATTTCGATTTGGTTTCGTTCGTTTGATTCGGTTTGCGCTTGAGTCATCATTCGCTTAGTCGCCCATTGAGCGTATTTCATTCGTTATCAGCAGCAATCGCTTGTTGATTCGATGTTGCGGTTCCATACAGCTGTTGTTGTGATTGTGAATGACATTCGTTCGCATGAGATATCAAGCCCGTCATCAGACTTGATCATCTGGAGACGTTATCAGTTGAACTTTGAGAGGAAATTGTTGAGGCAGCATTGGATTGGCGAGAATTTGTTTGATGTTATGTTTCGTTCAGCAGCCCTTTTTGACTGACTAATTGGAATTTTGAACGAATCATTCCTTTAAGGAATAAAAAATTCGCTAGATCCGTTGGATATTCATTCTTGCGATTTCGACATTCGGTTTACCGATCGAATTTTGAATTGTATTAGGGGAATCCGATGGAATTCATTTTTATAATTTCATGAAGCTTGGGTAGCTATCGAAAATACAAAATTATTCAAACGATAATTTGGTCTTTACATGGAAATTCGGTATGTGGCCGTCATTGTGATTACCTCATAGAAACATCCTGGTTATTTGATATATGCACTGTCCGTTGATATATCCGTTTAGAACGTTTTCAAAACAACACAGATTATTGCTTTCCAAGATTTGATTTATTTACGGTGTGTATCCGTTTCAAGTAGCAATAATCAGGGCGGCGTTATAGCGCAGTACATTACATTTGAAATCTGGTCTAGGCTATGGCTTATATAGGGCTCAGATATCTATCAAAGAAACTGATGATTCTGTGACACCTGGGTAAGGTGTACCTATTGAAGAACTAGGTGTTTCCCAAGTATGAGCTTCATACCGTCGTTTCTGCGCTTCATATCATGTGATTCCATTTGCTATGAATGCTTTATTTCGATGCTTACACTACCTACCGTTTACGATGTCTTCAATGCATCGATTCGTTGAAGTGTAATCGCGTTGATTGTGGTGTAATCGCCATTGATAGCAATCGATGTGACGTGCTACATCATTCTGTTTCATGACCTTTCCACATCGTCTTATCAAGTGCCATTAATAGCCATGCAAATATTTGGTCTCTTATCAAAATTATCATTTCAGTCGTCATTTTCCCACTGTTTACGAAGCTTTTTTCATTCGACGAGAATTTGAATTCATTTTACAACTGATAAGCATTGCAACTGATCATGATGATAGGTTTCTTGGGAGACGTCATCGTTGCAAAACGCATTGTCTTCTTATCGGCAGTGTGGCTCACACCAGTTTATCACTCGTTTGCAAAATTTTATCACAAGAAAAAAGAAATTTTTCAACGAGCCTCAAGCATTCAGTGTGTGAACGTTCGTGTCGTCCTCGTGGAATGGCATCGAACAATGCAACATTCCTGTCGTTCCATTCTCAGATTTCGATTGCGTTTTTTTCCGTATTCCTTTCCTTGGAAATGATACTTTTTCTGGGATTATTCTATTTCTATTTCATTACCTTGTTCACTGCGGAAAATTTTCCGCTGTGTTTTGTGAGATTCTCACGAAGGTTTGTCAACAAATTCCGATGCGCACAATTTCTGTTTCTCTCAGTTTTGTTTTAGAGTTCTTTTTTTTGTCCTTACCAAAAAAAGTAACGTTGTGTAAACATACGCGCGGCGCATATCTCTTGAATGTTGTCTTATCGGATTGATGCAATATTTTTGAAATGCAATCAAAACGTTTGATATTCTCGGGCTTAATGCGTAATGCTAAACATAAGAGTAGTCATCGCTCATTTTTATCGCTTTCTAAAAATGATTTCTTTCAATCGTAATGCCGAAAAAAATGATCATCGTCCCACAAAAGCATACTTAACACTCTCAACGAATGAAGCATTTATTCGAACGTTTAATTTATGGATAGCATTCAGCATTCTTCTAATTGTAAGCGGTTTCAATCATCATAAAACAATACGCACAATGGATTTAATTCGTCCATGATAAGATATCTATCATCTGAATTCAGCAATCCTAACGAGCTGATGAAAACGCAATGCAGACTCTTTAGCAGCAGTCAAATCGCACTTATAGACGACATTCTCATTCAGAAGTCATGTTTTGTGTGAAGATGATTTCTTGAGAATTCTCATGAATTCTCAGTTTTTTTATGAAATTTATTTTAGTGGGTGAAATTTTCATTCCCTGTCTGAGTACTGCTATGAGGGATTTCCCATCTGCGTAAATCTTTTTTCTTTAATCAGTAAAGCATTGAATGCATGTCCACTTTGGGGCCTTCAGTCAAATTTTCATAATGTGGGCGATTTTGAGAGTTTCAGTGGCGTTTTGAAGAGCTGGTTAATGTGTGATCATTTGAATTTGAGTGGAATAATACGTGAACTGGGAATTACATTTACGTTATTGTTGGAGGATTTGCATTCAGCTTGAACTGGTCATTGATTTCGTTCTCTGAGTTCAACTCTAAGACATCAGTGGATTTTGAAGTTGCTCTGAACAAAACTGCTTAATCATGTCTGGAACTAGTCGCGCGAGATGTAGCTTATCAACTCACGCTTTCAAGCCTGTTCTAATAAGCTGGAACGAACTTTAGAAACAGTAGCAATGGTACTTAGTATGTGACCGTCCTCGGTGACGACCAAGAATCTTCAAGGGATGTGCGGGCTTACTGCTTAATATTTCACATGTTTATTGGTGACATTGAATTAGATTTACAAGCTTTCTTCCAATCTCATCCGCGAGCCAACTTCTCTTCTTCACACCACTGAAATGTTCGAACAGTCCGTTTAAGAGGATCAGAGTAAATGCCGCTGATGAACTTGTGACATGAGTTGAGGAAAATCACCTCTAGTGGTTGCTTGGAAATCAAGAACTAATTTAGAAGCAGCCTGATTGATATGAGTGATTGTTGCTCATATGGAATACGACCAAATTCTATTGATGAGGCTATTAAGAGTGACAAATAAAAGAGTTGATAATCGGTGGCATGCTGTACCCACCTGTTTAATCCTAGTGGTTGTTGATTCTGCTTATCATTTCATTGACCATCGAATGAACAAGCAAACGGCCAGATAGTTGATAAGACGATAAAACGCTTCGAATGTCCACTACACTTGATTTGTGTGTTTGTGTGTCCATTAGTGTCTCTTGTGTTTATGCGTTGTAATAAAATTGGATTGTACGGGTGCGTATCTTCGAATTCTTTCAACTTTCTCAGAAAAGAAATTTATCGCTAACCCAAAAGCGCCGCGAAGCAATCAAGTTAAAGTTGTTAAGCTTGAATCTAAATTTGTATTTCAACTTTGCACTCAAATTTGGATGTTTAGATGTTTGTGAATTACCCGGAAGAACGTTTTCGGATGACGCACGTTGTCCATATTCAATTACGCGAAATTCAATTACACTTCAATTAATCTCTGAATTTGCTCTCGATTTTCTTAGCTTATCGAATCATTGCATGCTAACCGCATTGCCAAACATCTTCTCACGCTACTACTTTTCAACGCATCCTGCTTCTCGTTTCCATAGTTCTTCAGCACTTTTAATACTTCCATGTCTATGACTGAAATGAGTTAAATTTAGACTTGAATTACACTTTTCAATTAAATACCATGATGTCGTTACAGTGGATTGAATTCTAAAAACTGCTCTCATCGCAACGAAATCAACAAAAAAAAATCACCTCTCCACGATTCATTCCAGTGCCTCGTCTTCTAAATTCTCATCCTCACTATCCAGATCACTTCTTTTGAGGCAGCCACTTCGTGAATATCTATTGAATTCGTCAGCAACTGCTTACATTATTTGTTGTTTGTCGATCCTTTAGTAACTTATTGTTCACATTCGCATGTGAAGAGTGAATATATTTATGTTCAGTGCAATCGTTTTTTATTGCTATTATTCGATTTCGATGATGTGATCAAATGATGTCCACGTTGTAAACGTTCAACTGCGTGTGTTTCGTCGACGTTCACCGAATCTGTTCACCTGATAGTGACTAAAAAAACTGACAAGATTTTCGTTGCAGACTCAAAAACGAGCATCAAACTCCCTAAAAAAAAAACAGAAGAAGAAGCGCATTTCTATCGGATTTGTAATCGTTGAATATGCAAATCAGATATTGCTGCTGATGATATTTTGTTATTTGGTGGCGTCATAAAAAAGAATAATATTGAAACGAGAGACGTTGAAGCTAAGAAGCTAAAACGATTCAAATGATGCACGTCGAAAGTACTCATCTCTTCTCGTTACCAGAACTCAAAACGGTTGGTGAAGTAATATTTACTTTCTAAAATAACATTTGTTTGAGATGAATATGATGCGTTGAAGTAATTTCTGAGTAAATGTGCGTATTTTCATGTATTCAGCCAGTTCTAAATCATACTAAACATTAAGAATAATCACAGTTATGTTGAGTTTCATCAGCTCTCCTATGTGCTAATGTGTATATGTTCATTTTGTATTGAAATTCGACTTCAGTCAGACTGAATGGACTCACACTCTGATTGTTAAGAAGTTTTTTTTGTGTTGGTGTACGTGATTTAAATATTTACATAGGGCTCTGTTTATATCGCTCTCAAATTAATATCTCTTCACTGTACGAGTAGGTGGAGGTGTTGAAAGAAAAAAGTCTGCTTAAAATATTTCAAAATCTGTTCTGTTGATAAAAATCATATCATTAAAAAGCAAACCAACCATTCAACAAGTTATGCATGCATTCAATTGATCATTCAAGTAATCTGCATTTGATAAATTGCAGCCGGACACGGTCGTGCTACCACCTGTAGTGATCAGTCCGTCTGACGTTGATAACGTTAACGTGACACTGGAAAAGAATCAGCAATGTGCGTGTAAAGATTGTGGGAAGTTGTTCAATTCGGTATGGTATTTGAAGCAGCATGCCGTCAAACACTCAAATGATCGTCCATTTCGATGCAAATTCTGCTTGAAGGTTGGAAAAATTTTCAGATTCATGGCTTCTCTCAACACTTTTCAAAATATTTTCAATTGTAATACACTGTGTCGAGTTCAATTTCTCACATATCAATTCATCAACATTCGATCATTTCGATATTTCACATAATGAAACTTTTACGTTCATTATCATCTCACATCAATAAGTATTGTTCAGAGACAAAAACCGCTTTGATGAATTTACACTCAAAACAGGTGTCAACGGTCTTCAGTACTTCTGATAATCAGTGTCTAATTCGTGAAAGATTATGAAGCCCATAAAGCCAGTTCTGTGTAATATCTCAT
This sequence comes from Anisakis pegreffii, assembly GCA_035041965.1. Lineage (NCBI taxonomy): Eukaryota > Metazoa > Nematoda > Chromadorea > Rhabditida > Anisakidae > Anisakis > Anisakis pegreffii. Next base: position 110,908 of record JAPYMA010000617.1, on the reverse strand, counting down.
TCCAAGTTCTTGTCGATGTCACTTCAGATCTCAATTTTCAGACTTATAAATTTCGTTCAAATCTCTATCAGCATAAATGTCCGGATCGCTCGAAAAATGGTTTCATGTAAGTTTTCCCAATGTTCTCTTGAGATTTAGAGTTTTATGTGTGGCGCATTTTGGGATCCACCGAGAATATAAATTATTTAATAAATTCATTGGAGAATCACTGAGCCATACAAACATTTGATGTTGTTTTTGAGATTGAACAGCGCGCATACTCATTCATATTTAGTGATACAAACGTCGGGAGATTGTCTCTTAACAAATCAAAATAGCCATTGCTGTCTCATGCTCACCTATGCATTCCTGATTTGGTATTGTATCACACAATATTGAGGGGTACGGTAACATGGCGTCTGTCTTAATGCAATTGAATGAACGTGATTAGCGTAAAAATTACCAATTGTTTAGCAATGTAAACAATTGAAATGTTTTTGATGATCGCAGTAGGAAGAGGGAAGTGATTTCGTCTGATGGAACCACCATTGCTTGGAATATGAAAAGCGATTTGACATTACAGTTTCTGTGGTCATCTCTGCTTCTGCTATAGTTACCTTTGTGATGGTTACCAATTGAAGTTCCTTCCTCATCAGTTCACATTAGGTCACATTTTGTAAATATTTGTGTGGCAAATGAAACCGGATCTCTGCGCTATGACTAGAGTCCTGTCTCAGAATAAATGTAACAGTTGAAAACAGTGCGATTGCCTAAACCATCAGTCCGGTTCTTCATCGATAGCGATGTTTTTACTGTTCTATCCGGTCGTGACCTCAACTTTACCGCTGAACAAACTCATTATCATTGTATATCTGATCTCATTCGAACTCAATGTGTTTCTTTGCCCATAATCATTGGTTTAATTTCTAACCGATCTAGAACGTACTTTCATACGCAACTGAATTCGAAATTCAACATACCAAATATCATTGTTTCTGAATGAGCACGTGAACATCAAATCCATAGTTTTTGAAGTGGAGATTATTCGTTGTAGGAGACATCGTTTCATGGCGAAATCCACCTTTCTGTCATCCACTCATCAGAACTCTCAAAATCCTAGCACTTATCTATCGAATGGAAGCAGCCATGGCGTTGAAGGTGTCTACACAAATGCAACCAGCACCAAAACCAAGGATCCCTATGGTGATGATCCATTTTTAGCTGAGTAAGTCATTGACTGTCAAATGTCTGAATTCCTTTTCATGATTCGTGTAAGTGTGCTGTCACACTCAGCATTCACCTCACATAGAATACTGTCAGTTGCATAGCGACTAAAACATTGAGAAGTTTATGAGCATGATCTGATCACAAATCGGTATCCAATTATAATTCTGAGGTTCCAGTGATCTGGGATGGTTTCTTTACCCGTAAGCATTTGTTTGATTTCTAATCGACGTAGTATGTACCCGAAAAAGTTCATCGCACATTGATAGAAAAATCATAAATTCTCACCTTCTTGGTACATTAAATGACTCAGAACATATTTGAAATTTTTCCATAGCATCGTTGAAGTTGACATAATTGTGAAGATTTGTCAATACTTAAATTAATTGCTTGCAGATACACTCCAAATATATCATTGATTCAGCTGGGTGAACCTATGTATTCCACAAAGGGTCCAAACGGTATTGGCCAAAAATGGGACAGCAGTACAGATAAGGAAACGAAACGAGCTGATAAGGCTGATAGTGAAGTGCAACAAATAAAAACCACTCGTAAAAAACAACTTCAAAAATCCGTTATCGATGAGTATGTTCAACGTAATAAACATAAGGTTTCTTTTTTTCATTTGGTCAAATTTTAACTTCACTTCACTACTTCACACTGTTTTGTGTTAAATACAGTTGATGTGTTTGGGTGTGTTGTTCAGTCGTATTTTTCGATCGGACGAATAAAAGCTGAACGCAAGCAACGGTAATCTATCATGACGATATGCGATAGCCATCGAAGTAGTATCGTTAAATTTGATTGCTACGTTAATGCTATCGCTTGCACATAAACATAACATTTATAAATGAGTTATCGCCTGGAGGGATAGGGAAATGTTAAATGCTCACTTTTTTGTCAAGTTCATATCGCATTGAAACGTCAACTTTTTTGTGTACCACATCAATTTATTCATCCAACTCGTTATGAGATTGTACTTTGGATGCACTTGAAAATCACTAAATGATGTAAACAACTATAAGGAATATGAATTGAGTGATTGATATCAACTGCTAACTTCGCCAAGGACTGTTGTTATTCATATGATTTGGATATGATTGAGTAATATTGCGTTTTCAGTTGTTTCAATGTCGGAAATGCCGAGTGCAATTCCCGTCCCGTGAATATTTGAGTCGTCATACAGCCTATCACAGTGAAGTGGAAACGCTCTCGTTCAAGTGTTCGCAATGTCCACAAAAATTCACCAATGAAGCAGAACTGGAGAGACATAACGATTTACATACACCGCCGTGTAATTTCAGATGTAGACAGTGCACTGCACAGTTCAGGTTTGCTATCTGCAATGCTTGAGATCACTCACTTCATTGGTGCTAACCTCAGGCACTAAACGAACCAATCTTATCAGTCGTACTGGTTATCGTTATCAATACCTCAGCGCCTATCAGTATCAGTTCTGTTTCCATTTTCGCCAAAAAATCAGCTCTATGTCCATACAGGGTCTCAGCAATATAGATATTCAAACTAGATATTCAAACATCACTGAACTAGCGATATGTCACCGTGCGATTTGCGACTGAGCGATTTTTGCTTCCATCATGAGATATATCACACTTCACCTCAATTAAAGTCATAAATTGAATGGTATTTGATTCATTATCACAATTCTATATGACCATAAGTTTTATTGATGGCGTTACAACATAAACCTAAAGTAATTGACCATTTCAGGTCAATGTTGGCGTTACGAAAGCACAAAAATGGCTGTCGGCAGTGCCTAAGTCCACCATTCGGAGTACCTCTTGATCACATTGTAAAATTTTTTTACGTTTTGACAAAGCACATGAAGATTCCATGGAATGCTTGAATTGTTCTACCGTTTGGTGAATCTGCACTCGAAGGATTAGCCTCATCAGAGATAACACTACGCCTTTTTGAAACAACGTTTGATGGAAATGTTCATTTTAAACATGAAATGACTTCATCGAACACATTCGAAACTGAGTGAATTCTGTCATTTTCAGATGGATACCGCCTCATGTGCCCTTGACGAGTTCGCATTCATTGACGCAGACGAAGCAAAGACAACACCGAGTGCTAATGAACCCCCTCATGAAAGCAGTGCTAACACGAGCAATAATAATAACAATAATAATGATTCGCCGTTGTTGTTTTCGGAAGAAGATGGTGTTGCCACTAAAGGAACGGATTCTGGATTGGGCTCTGAAGGATCCAATCAGTCTTGTACAACCAGTCCTGCCAGGTCAAAAAATCCATCTTCTGATCTATACACTAAGCTGATCATTAAAGAAGTCTTCCGAGGCAATTGTATTTGTCGATTAGACTCAAATTTTAGGGCAGTTTGCTTTCAGTAAAACCTAGAACTGACAGTGAGATGGCGTTTACGTAAAGATCCTTATTTAACAACTCTACGCAGCTAGTATGTGTGATTTCGGTGTTGGTCATTTCTGTGTTGATTTCAGGTCGTCAGTCCACCTCGAGGACGACGAAGGCTTTGAACCAGACAGTAAACGCCATAATTTCCAGTCGATCTCTAAAATTCGTATCACACTTAACGGTGAAATTGTGAATTCGAAAAAGAAAGAAAAACATGACGAGAATGAACCACAGTGTAGGAGTCGGTTGAGCTCAGGTAGTCCTCACATTCATTATTGACCGCTTGTCCCCTTCCACACTTAACTGATTCTCGAGAATTCATTTTCCTAGTATGCTGACTGCTTAGAAAATTTTGAGAAGATTGGCTGTCTTGTTCTGAATCTATTTGTTTTCACTTCAATGGAATCGCTAAGAAATCAGGCATGTATCGGCATTTGAGGCACGTATCGTTGATTCGATTCCATGCCAATGGCCTAAATTGACCTCGACCAATTCGCATTCACTTATTCCTTCTCATTTGTTCGTTTTGTCATTCACTGTCTTTGACTGAGCACAATTTCAGGAACACATTCCGCCTCGCCAACGTCGACATCGATGTTCTCTTCGGATGCTGACAGCCCTTCGCAAAAAGCGTCCTTGCCAAGCACATCCGACACGTCTTCTGGTGTATATAATAACTCTCATCACTATGATAATTTTGTTTCATCCACGCAGAGTCAACACTTTACAGGTTTGTGTCCAGCAGTACTTTCGGCAAAATGTTGAAAGTGTTTGAGTTGAAAACTTTCGTTGCTGAAATGCGATGAATTTAGTTTGAGACCTACTGATTGTTCTGTGTGGTTTTGAGACAAATTGTTACTTAAAGAAAAGTGCGCAGTCAGTGCAGCGGTCGTAATCTGAACAACTCTCGGATATGGCTAGCTATTGAAAGAACATCCGAACTAAAAGCTCGAAAAACTGAAATGCTATTGAGTTGTGATTAAAATATTATTGTGCCTTAAAAAGCGAGCAATGGGACCAAATCCATCGAGCTGGTCAATACCTTGTTTATAGCCATAACGACGACGTTATTTATGTTATTAACTTGTTGTTGATGGTTAACTGGTGTTGCCGTGTAAATAAATCAAACAAAATATTTGTTACCGTGTAAATAAATCAAACAAGATATTTGTTGAATAGTATCGAATCTAGTCGGTAGCCACTTGTGCGTAACATCGAAAACAGTTTCATTCATATACATTAAATCATGCATACACATAGCACTGCTTATTCATTCGAATTTCAAGTAATACATTTTTGCAAATCAAAACATTCGAAGTTACTCATATTCACGTTGGTTTCATTCATTCAGAACCACGAAGTTACTCAAATGTTGCTCGTCTGCCTTACGGCCAAGCGAGTGTTTGAAAGGGAGAAGGTTATGAACCACTGACTTGAAATCGAATAAACCCATCGGTATAATATCTCATATTTAAGCATCTTACTCATATATGAACGGCAATGCTACGGAACGATCCACAAATCTGCCGTTGGAGGTTTGGGATTCTGGGGATTTTGATGAGGCGGTTGATTGCATGGAATCGACATCCGAATCTTGTTTGTGCGCTCTCCAGGCGGAACATCCATTTGAGACGAATTATGAAACGTTCGTTCATATACAGTCGTTATTTCCTCCGATCGTTCTCTTCTTATTCACCTTGCAGAATTCAACTATCATGTGATCCTTTTGCAATGAACTATACCATCTGAGCATCTAGGTGATTATCATATTACTTCCAGTCTTAAGTTTAGCGCTATTTACTGTGAAACTTTACACAAATCATTTTTATTATAAGTCACCTTTTCATCTCTAATGACTCATCATGAAAGAATTTCAAACAATTACGTGGCCCTTTTTCTTGGGCGATTTCACTGCGAAACTTTTTCTGAAACCGCATTAAACTCGAGTTCTGATCAGCTCGATTGTTACTGTAAATCAAAGATTGTTTTTTCGGTGGATAGGTGATCATATGATTGCAACAGTCATTCTGTATCATCAGTCATAAAATTCGAAATTTTTCGAAATCGAAATTAGTCACTTTTGGTTCCATATCTATCAATTTCAATGAATCATTCAGTACTCAGTCAGTTTTCGAAATGAATTTGCAATTGACTCACTCATGCGACATTAGAGTTGACCAGTTCGAATAAAATTGGTATCAGTGAATAAAATTAGCTTCACAAATGGCATTTGAACCAACCCATGGTTTCTCCGGAGTGAATAATTCATCAGTTTACTTGAATATTGCGACAAGGTACAGTACCGGGAGAGAGCATGAGCGATCTCGGCAGATTTTTGAGATCAGTTGGATTGAGATTGAAATTTCAGCGACATCCACCGCATTGACGTCCTCATCGGCAATTGCTGAGCTGAGCAATCCAATGAAGTTATCTCTGCAAACACTTTACGACGATGTATCTTGCTACCAAGCGCTTGATCTAGCGAAATCTTCCATAATGAGGTAGGTATTTGCTTTTCAAGTGTTGTTCAAACTCGGAGTTTTGTTCAAAAAGTCTCGCTGAAAATCACTTGGCTGAGACGAGGGCTGACAGTTTGTGGGAGATAAAGAATCTCTCCCCAACTCTGATTAATAAGTTGGGAAGCAGGAATCATTCAATATATCATTTGACAGGGATCATTTTGAAGGTTTTGTGACATATTGATCAGTGAACCTAATTGATCACCCTTATCTTATCACTCCATCATATCCTCCGATAACTTTATCAAATTGTCATATCTCCGTTGTCGCTCGCTCAACTGATGATGATTTATCGCTAGACTCGTGTGTCCTATCGCCTTTTTCAGTTTCTGATTAAATACTTAAAATAATGCATTTCAGAAGTGTGGCATCCAGTTTAATTGTGGCCTTCCTGTTCGAACTAAACTCCTATTTCAAATGGTTATCAAAATGTGATGCCGTTGGTTGGTTTTTGTTTGTTTGTCGAATTGAATGAATGAATCGAATGCCTTGAAATTTTCGCATAGCTGTGCGGAGTTTTTGCTTTGGGCAAGTTGTGTGCACGTCGCATGCATCGCGAATGGAGTTGAATTTAATCTTGACGTTGAACTGAACCTCGTGCTGATTGAACACTTTCAGTTGGATTCATTCTATTATAGTGCAGCCAGCCACATTCTCTTGCTCATAGTCAGTTCCGTTGCAACATTATTCGTGTCGTTTTGATGGCGAATTAAACTACAAATGCAAAGAATTTTTGGTTGCTAACGATAAATGCCTGCGAAATTTCCACTCGTATGTTCACTGTGTGGTGCTTTTGCTCATTTTTTCATAAACTATTTCTTTCCATCCACTCACATTTTCACTTCTTCAAGACGTAAAAGAGAAGATGTTCCGTTTTTTTTTTTTGAATGTTTCATTGATCAGACACAATCAAATAGCAATTCCCATCCGTCATTGTAACATTTCAACGAGAGGAATAAGCAGCAGCTCATTGTTGCAGCAGTCATCACTCATACAAAGTATGGCTCCGATGAAAGTGCCTTCCGATGTTCGAGTCTAGCTTACAATTAGACTTTTATGCTTACACAGCTGGGAAATTCAAACGACTCTAATTGTTATTTTTCAATGCTCACAAAAATTTTCTTCACATTCTATTCGAAATTCATGCGTATATTATTTCCTTTGCAAGTGCAAGTTTTCTTCGTTGTCGGAGAACAATCATTCAAAACCCCAAAAATAATTGGTACTCTCCTGCTGTTAAACGATTGCAAAATATTGCCTGAATAGCAACGAAACTAACCTGAGAGTGTCTAGAGTTGATGTGAAAAATGTATTTTTGAGAATTATTCGTTGCAAAAATTTACCAATATTCGTCGATTCAATGAAAAATTACACCGCACCAACAATCTGTTCGTATAAAACATTGCGATGAGACGTGAAAATGTGAGCGAGCACAACTTACATTTTCTGGTGCTGTAATTGTTATTGTTATTGTTGTCAAGTTGCATTTGTTTTTGCTATGCTTCAACATTTTAACTAAGTTACAGTTTCATTTGTAACATCGATCAGAGTCAACTGGAGCACAACAAACTCATCTATTAATAGCCAAATTGATGCCATTTTTCAAATTGTTTTTGTGTTTGCCAACGATCCGTTTCATTCGGATCCTCTTCTCGATTGTGCTTAATTTTAGAGTGATGCATTTGGTGTGCGTTTGCAACAGAACGTTGTGCTGCTTGCACATTATACATATACTGTATAATACCGTATAGTAGTGATTTATGCGTGTTCTTCCGAATCATTCTATTCGAATTCATATCGTTCGTTCAGTTTTTATATTCTCTTTGAAGAATTCCACAAGGCAAACCTTTTTTTTCGGCAAAAGTCCCATTTTTCATTAAAAGTGCAGAGTTTTACAGAGAGTTTGTTCGTTGCTTCGTAAGAGTGCACTGATTCGAAATCGTGAAAATGTTCAGAAAACATTCCCAAACGAAAGTGGATTTCATAGATCATTGATCCAGAGAGATGAGATTTTGAGAGAAACAAAATAATTGTTTGAAATAATTGATGTTTATTCGAAAGTGAAAGTTGTCTTTTTTTGACAGTGGAATGTGGAATGAGAAGCGAATATGAATCAATTCTTCCATCGTTTGGTGTTAGTGTATTTTCAAAGCAAAATGAATAAATGTTTTTGATATGTGATATCACAAACAGAAACCATAATATCACCATATGCGTGCAATATGCTTCATGTTGACGAATAATTTTTGTTACTGGCCGAAGGTTACTGTATTTTATGAAACTCATCATCCCTGACGCTGTTCTATTCTGTAGTCATGTTTTGGTTAGTTTACAGGACAAAGTAGGCTGCGAATTTTTTGTTTTGTTTAGTTTGCGTATTGAACATCTCATCTCCATCGTCTGGAGCGCACATAGCAGCAACGATGTGGAAGGTGGAAATAGGAGAATGCTGACAAATTGAAATTTGAGAACTTGAGAAACAGATTTGAAACATCGACTCTTTTCCTGTGGAATTTTACATAATTTTATTGAATAATTTCAACTGCTGACTTATTTTTAAGTCGATTTCTGGGTGGGTATATACATTGTAGCATCTCTTTGGAGTGTTCAGTCCATCATTTCGATCGATTTTTTCATCGAGACATAGCGAATTGGCTGTGTTTTAAGTAATGCACACACATCCTCGTCATTTTCTTGTAAATGAGAAGCAGAAAAACAAGACCGGTATTTTGAAGACATATGTGTATATTTTTATGCGATTGCTATTTGCAAATATTAACCCTCATTCAAATTGCTCATCTCCTCTGAAAATTGTCAAACACATTCCAAAGCGCATTGCACTACCGGCTGGCATCATCACTGCCAAACCACTCATCATCATAAGTGACTATCGATATGTCGCGACTCGATTCTGTCTGCACTTCAACGACTGGCTCCGATTCAGCAGCCTTCTTCAAGCTATATTGCACACCCTTGTTTTAAGTGCTCTTCAGTGGTGCCGTCATAAATTCTTCGTGATAATAATTATTCGAATAGTTTTTTAGTAAGTCAAATCTGACAAATCACGAGAGAATTCGGTAATTTCTCCAAATCCACAACTTCGCTCTCCGACATTTCGTTATGAATCGATCCTGTTCCCTCGATTGAATAGGATATCCCTGGTCAATCCTATTTGATCATCTATTTGATCACAAGTCAAGAACACATTTTAGTGATGTCCTGTTGGATATCAACGTTTAAAATGAAAGCTTTCCTAATGCTGTGTCGAAACCTATGAAAACCGAGCGAGACCTGTTGCTAGTTTTCGCATCAGAATGTTTTCACTAGTTTGCACATTATGAATAATGTATTGTCATCAGTAATATATTACAGTTGTGTCAGTAGTATTACGCATGGTTAGTGATCAAGGTGTGCATATTATGAATGTTACTGCGGGATGTATGAATATCACTTACGGATTACGGTAAGCTGACAAGATCAGACGTATTGTGCGTATCAATATCACGGTGTATAAATTAGAAATAAACCGATTTGGTTGACCTTCACCTGACACCAATTTTCCACTTGAATCGTGCAAATCGCCTCTCTATATTCGGCATTTAGTAGTGGTGGTCATAAAGTTTATGAGCGCGATAGCACCCAATTAGAAGATACCGTTTGACAAATCAATCTACAAATCACCTTCATATCTCGCATTCCTCTAAAATATTTCCGATTTATTATCAACAAGAACTTCAACACTTCACTGTTGCATATCTACTGAGAATTACAATCATTTTCGGGACAATCCGAGAAAATTTCGTGAAATCCCAATTACATAGCACGGAAAATTCATCATCAATATGTTATATTCCAAAATTTCGATAGGGATCTCGAAGTTTCCTGCCGAAATGATGATTTTTGACGAATGCACCAGAAGCTATCGAATTAGCAATTTCTATCGCCACGCTACGATCAGTGAATGTGAGAAATGTATTCCTATCGATTCACTTATTCAATTTGCGTTCGTTCGGTGATAGGAATGCTGGCTGGCTGCATGCAATCACCACCAATCAATGAGTTTAAACTCAGCGGATGGTGGTGGGTGTATTTTGATCGATGATAGATGAGCAGTATGTTGACGACGACGATGATAATGATCGCGGATGAGTGTGTAAATCCCAACTTAATGGAGGAATGAGCTAAGATATTCAGCGTCTTCGCTATACAAAAGCAGAAATGAATTAGAAATCGTTGAGAATTTGTGTGTTCATCAACAACAACAATAATAATAATAACAACAGCACAACAGCAACAGCCACGATGAGCAGTTCAGTCATCTATTCAGCTGAATTCTTTGTGTAAATAATAAACAAACAGATTGATGAATTTATTTTGCTCAAGTTTTAGACGAAGTAACTTCGTTCGTATTGTTAACGTCGTCGTGTACAATTCATTCAATAAAATCACAGCGAACATCTCGAAATCGTTCATTCCTCAGTGTTTCAATGCTTCAGTGCTGTTCCATAGTATTACTGCTGCTGCTCGTGCTGGTGCTGCTACGGTAGAACTAACTAGATAGTTAGTTCGATTGAGTGTCCTCATGCTGATCAAATGCCGATTCATGATGTGGTAGTGTTCTACCATGTCATATCAGTTCTCTAGTAGTCCCTTTACTGTCATTGCTTGTAGTTGTCCACAGTCATGGTAGTACATAACTGCTCGTTGATGCATACTTTCTTGTCATTTTTGTCGCTGCTAATGCTTAACGTCAGTTCATGACTAATGACTGCTTTCTTTTGGAGGAGTTTCGAGAAGTTGAGTTCGATACTGTAATTTTTGTGTAGGACATCAGAATTCATTCAGATTTCAATCGTTATTCTATTGGTTTATGTTCATTTTTCAGCTAAATTCAGTTTAGTTCTAATCCCATTGCGTGTGGATATCACACATACAATGATACACAGCCATAGCACGAATGATACTTCGACCGAATGACTCTGGCAGTTGAATGCTTCAGAGAAGTAAATGAAGAACTGATAAAATCCAGTGCTGTCGAAATTGTATTCGTATCATCGAAAACTGACTCATTTTTGCTATAGCTGACAATATAATCCACAATTTCTATCTGTGGCAGCGATCATTGTAATCGTTCATCCTTTGTGAGAAAGTTTCAGCAAGATGCATACAGTATCAACATTTTTCTAGTGATTACTTCTCGCTTTTTGTTCAATAAGTCTTGAATGGCATTGTTCTGAATCGATCTCATATCACGTCTCAGATCAATTCACCGTACCAAAAATCATCACTTCCATTGACGATTGGATGAATACAATTTGAAGCAGTGCATTAATTCATCAAATATGTTTATGACGTTGTCAACGTGCACTTTACATCCGTTATTCAATATTGCATATTTTAAATTTCCAACTCCTCTTCCACGTATCATCAGTAGTAGTTACTGCTGCTCAATGCCCACTCATTGTAATGTTCTTTTACTTCAAATCTGTTGATTGCTCTAGTGCATAACTCACTTATAACAAGCAGTATGATATCAGCTCGAACCGATAATTCTCCGAAATCAATTCCTGTCCGATAGCTTAGCTATCAGCTGATCACAAATCACCAGTCTCATTTTATTCCACTTTTTCACTGTTCTGTTCGGTTGCTTGCTTATTATTCATTAGTTGGATCGAGCACAGAGACCCGGTCACACTACTATCAGGCATATTTTCCAGACCAGGTCAGCCACTGGAACAACTATTAAGGAAGGCAGCGATCAATTATGCAGTCTGTTTGAAGAATGATTAAGGAGTTTTGAAACGTTTTTTCATTCATCACTTTTCAATGAGAGTCGCTCACATCAGTTCTTTTTTTTTCTCGCCACCAACGATACCCAAAGCCTGTTCCAGTGCCACCTAATCCAAGCATTTGATCTAACAAAGATTCGAATTTCCATCTTTCGCTCACTAATTGACTGATTTTTCTGGATTTTAGCTATATTCGAGGATATTCTCTTCGTATTATGAGCTAATGTGAAGTTGTTTTGGTTGCTTCGAATGATATGATAACAAACTCTGAGCTGGTTACATAGTGGCTCATAAAGCAACCTAAAAACGTTGATTTCAAGGAATGTTTGTGTTGTTTTCAGAATTCAAATGAAAAGATTCGAAAATTTCGTGTTCGCTAGCTGCCTAAATAATGATCAGTTGCTTGAGAAACAATTTCATTTGGATGAATAGAACTGAGCGTTTGAATGTTCGTTTTCTTAAACGCTCTTCGTCAGTATTGTGACAGTGAAGAGGTTGGAACGAGTGACGGACGATGCTGATGTAGATTTTGGTGGAACGGATGTTATTCATCTTGTTCCGATGAATACACCCTGTAAAAACTTCGTGGAATTTGTAACAAAGTTCATTAGACTAATACTGCACCAGCAATTTATTTAACACAACGGCAACTTGCAATATGTTTCGTTCCACTTTTCTCATTCCTTACACAATGTCCCGAAGAAACGAATGAAGAAACGAATGCAAAAACCGACGAAAGCAATTTGTTCGCATTGAAATTGTTCAATGTAAAAAAGATCAGAATTTTCCTCAAAATGCATTTAAAAATCTTGATGTCTTGTTTGATTGTTTGTTTGTGGTTTTTCGTTGCTCTAAAAGCTTTTTTCGTAATCGAATTAAATACCTCTTGTCTTGTTGTTTATATAAGCTCAGCGAGGCGTTGTCCCCATTTTTCTTTCTTCGTACCACATTCTTGCAATTTTATTCAACTTCACCATTTTTTTTTCGGTTCCAAACTGTAATATCTCTGTATTGATGCAGTTCTATTATATAATATACCTACTCGAGATAGGAATGCCTCAGCGATAGTTCGACTTGCCGTTGTTGCGTTCGTATCTCTCCAGACAGCACGCACAATACAGTAGGACTGCATCGTACAGTTCGTAAAGTATTTCTGTGAATGGTATTTCATGCTTTCATTACATAAAAATATTCCATAGCATAAGTATTCCATAGCACTGTGAAATGCGCAAAAAAAACATCGCAAGGTATTTTGCAGTGGTCAACAATTACAAAACCGCTTTAGAATCGATTTCGACTCAATTCATTCAAAAGGGTCTCTTTTGAAATATAACTGAATCATTTATGCCTTTCAAATGATTCGAAAGATTGACATATGAAATCTGTTCCATCAATTGTACCGCTATGAAATATTTCCAACATGATCGATTAAGTGATTCTCGATTAGCGCCATGGAATTACATTCTCTCTTCTGTATTTGCATCTTAGAGCAGGTAGCGGTTTTATCTGATGTTCCATGCTGCTGTATTTTTTTTTGCTCTACAAGGTGTGATAGTGCATTGAGATGCGGTACATTTCAAAAGTATGTCCGCCGGAGCGAACGGATTCAAGAGAGTCATTCAAGGTGAACCGGTTGATAGGGTCGTTGACAAGCACTGTATCTTGTGCCTATTCCAAGGCCTGATCTATTTTGCGATCTTCAGTGCTTCAGTGACAATTTATGATTTACTAACTCGACTCGGTTCTAGTTTACAAGGAAGGAGAGGAGTGCTGAAAGGACAACGATGTGAAAATATGGAAAAAGTTCTTCGTGCATTCAGCATGAAATGATGATAAATTTCAGTGTTTTTATCATTGGGGACAGCACTGAAACGTTGAATAGTTCCGAAAGTAGTTTTGTTGGCATAGAGAAGATTAATGGCAGCATGAAAAGTAGCAGACGACTTGTGCCGTCATAAATCTAACACTTGTGATCGTATCATCGTCTCACCAAAAAATTTGTTCGGAGAGTATAAGAATTAATGCTGATGGCATTGGTATTGAGTGATTGTGCTGATGTTCGATGTTGATGAAGTTGTTTTTTTTTTGGTGCCATTCGATTGTTAACGCAATTGTTCATTGTAAACAAAACTTTCAATCATTTTCTGAAGAGAATCACTCATCTACATTGACGTGTATTCACCTGCGTTTATAAATGCGCATATACGTGTATCACTCCGCTTAGAAGTGATTTCATTTGTGGTGTGCCAACTGAACGAATCATTCATCAGTTTCAACGAATCGTCGTCAATTCTTTAGCAAAAAATTTCTTTGCAAATGAAATTTTCCGCTAAGTTAGTCTCACTCTCAACATTTTGCATTGATCTATGAGCAGTACTGTTCGATTGGAGCTTCGAGAAAAATAAATTGACATAAATTCACTCAGTTTTAAGCTGAATCTTCTCCCGATTTCTCGAGTCAATTTCAGATTTTTACATGAAGCGATAATGAAATATTCAAATTTGAATGTAAGTGCCTTCTTCTTGGCTGTCAAAAGCAGAAGGAAGTTTCGCTTGAAGTTGAACGCTTTGTGACGAATGAATGCAAAATTTGCATTATTGGTTGTTTTTTTTTTCAATTGACACGTCGTCGTGTATGTGTCGTCAGCACACTGAATTTGTAATTTGACTGTTATTATGGCATCTTATTGCGGCCATATCGCAACATTTTTCATCACATCTATCATCATCATCATCGTCGTCGTCGTCGTCGTCAGAATAATGCGATTTTGCGATTAACGAGCTAGACTGTGATATGCGATTCGTATTATTATTACAATACTTGCCCATCCCATCCATCCATTCTTATCATTCAATTCACTAATCGCAATTTGTCACTATGCATTCATGCATACTTGAAATTTGCCGTCTAACGGATCAGAGAAATATCATTTGTTGATCATTAATTCATAATGATAATCACCATATAAGATAATTAATTATTCACGTTGTATCGTTGAAGTGGCCTTTCACTGCATTGTCATTAATCAACAATACTTTCGTTTCAATCGTTTGTTGAAGCACACACCCAAAACACTCCCGTCATCAAGCAGTTAAACTTTTTCCGTCAAACTTGTTTATGCCAACATTTCTAGACATTTGCTAGCAATAAATCACAGCTAAGGTTGATCAAATGATCATACGACCATTCATGAACTCATTCAATGAATTCATAAACTAACGCTCAGCAATTTGGGCTAGTTTAACAGACATAACAGGAATTGAATACATCGATGTTGATCAACAACAGTTTCTGAGGATTGCGTTAGTATTATCTGAACTGGAATTATTACCTGGTTTTGTAACTTGAAAATTAAGCATTCTTTCGTAAATACTCTAAAGTAACTCTCTGAGGAACTTATTATCCAACTTATTTTTCAAGGATCCACCTACACATTCACTTTTTTCAATTTGCATACGAACAGTATCATTGTATTAGTAAGTTAACTTGAACATTATTGTCAGAAACAAAACTTCTCTATTGAACAACTACATTCCCTATAAAAGTTTCAATGGCGTTGAGTGAATTCCATGTGGATGTTCACTGTATGAATTTCATGATTTGAACACCAAAAAAAAAAAGAATCCATCCCAGTCACATGGAATTTAATATTCAGAAATGTTCACTGTTCAATCACGGATGGAGAAGAGACAAAGGTGCGTAATCGATGTTATGAGAGTATTAGTGGTTGTTTCCACACTTGTACGTTATTCATGACATTTCCCAGTCTCGAGCAATCGATAACCAAACGCACCGTTCTTTTTGATCACAAACACCATAATATTATTAAAAATCATGTGAAGTGTTGTTTGTACAGTATGTGTGTATGTGTCTAATGCTTAGATTCTATTCGAGCATGTAAAATATCTTCCGAAGTGAAATTTCATGTGATTTTGTGAATAATTTCTGTGAAATATTCATTCATTCCGTCAGTTATTCAGTCATTCCGTTGAGTTATCCTTCTGTCATGTTCTCTCAACACTTCATATCCATTTGATACGGATAAGAAATCCCATGTGTGTTCGTTGTTGTTCTGCGACTATGGATAGCTTTCCTTACGAATTTTAGGCCATACTTTAGAAGCTTATGCAATAGGGCGTTCCCAAATGTGTTAATTCAGCTGTTGTTATTAGTTCATACAGAGCTTTATCCAGCTGTATGATAGTGCTAATAGGATACATTTTATAGTCTCATTGCTTGTCACAACATCATGATATCCGATGAAGTAATTTCAATGCGCTGCCTTCAAATTCTGTTTTGTTAATTTCATGAGTTCAGCACTTTATTGTTGAACTGATGAATGAACATTCAGCGAATGTCGTTGCCAGTTTTCTCTGATTGTGAGTATTATTAATTGTTTTTGAATTATGGCGAATGAAAGTGATAAGGTTTTTGATTACTTAATTGAACAAATACTAGACCGAAGATTGAAAACATTCGTCATTTTCGATACGAGTTTATGCGGTGTTTGCATTGGAAAATATTCGCGATAACAATTCACAATGCTGTCACCAGCAGTTTTTGGCTGACGGTGAGCGGTAAGCGAACGAACTGAATTTCGACTGACGATGAATCTTCAAACATTCCAAATTTATCATTTCTTGTTTCATGCACACTGTTGATATTGTTGCTTTTGATATGATCGCTGTTACGTGGTCAGTTGAGTGCGCTTCTAACAAGGAATTTTGTTTGGTTGATGCGATGTTTTCGCTGGTGAAATCATATGAGCAATCTGAAGGTGAGCAATCTGGCGTGACGATATATTATGTAATAAGCAGTATGCCTAGAAAGTACTTTGATTGCGAGCACATCGGTTTTTGTTTGTTGTCGTATTATGGAAAGTGTTTATGAATGAAGGACATCTGTTTTGTGGATGTTTTCTCATGTTTGATGTGTATTCACATCAGCATTGAAATCAGTTGACTTCAATGATATCAATCGCAAACGTAATGGTTTTTGAAATGATCACGAATAGAATCACGTCAACAGCGTTGAAAGTGGGAACTGATAATATCGTGGAAAAAACACAGTATCAATGGCGATTAACTGATGTGACAGTGACCGTTTATCAATTGCTTCCTTGTCATACGAAGTGCTGCTCTTATCGTTCGTTATTCATTGAATGTAAGGTTTGGAGCAGTTTAAAAGATTGCATTGTGATTTTTGAATACGATCTTATCGATGAGCCATGAAAAAAAAACTACTGGAAAGTATTCTTGTTTTTTGGGTTTTTCGAAACATTTTGCGATGTGTAATTATACTAAACATTCATTTATGTCTACGAAAATAGTGAAATATTCCGCATAAAAACTCATCGAGCTGTCGTCACAAAATACGTGATTGGATTCCTCGTTAGAGTGACATTTTCGAGCATTATCGAGAAATATTAAGAGGCATTTCAAATCTGAGTATCTATCGCCCATGCGTTCGTTCTATTGACATTGAATGTGCTCAATTGTTGACCGCATTCTTCATCGGGTTTTTTTTTTGGCCCCCTACTGACGAATGTAGTCATAAATCATCTTCGAAACCTTTCGTTTTTCATCCATCCAGTTTCTGAGATGACTCTCAGCTCTGTTACTACTTAAACTCGGTTCATTTGTAAGCTTTTTCGTCCTGATTATGCAACCACCACCTTACAGTTAACCCCGAATATCTGAGGTATAATTCATCGGTAATGTGTGTGTGTGCGGACGGGATATCGATAGATAGACAGACAGGTAGTTCTCAGTGGAATATTATGATTTATTTGTGGGTAGATGATTGACATATGACATTAATTGTTTTGATGTGCTGCTCTTTTCTTATCAGCGCAAATCAGCGCTCTTAGTTCTCTTTTTATTTGGCCGTTAATACGTTATGATTGATGGCCTGAGCTTATCAGTTTGCTTATTATCTGTTTGCTACACGTTCAACACATCATCAGACAAACCGAATGCTGGTTGCTTGCTTTTAATTGTTATTGTTTTTTGTTGATGAATAAATGAAATGATAGTGCTCAATCAGCGATGTTGTAAATGTATCGCTTCATTTCATTGATATCGCCCACTGAACATAAACCATAAAAGTTTTGTATTGTCTATTGAAATGTGTTTTTGGTTGCGAGTTTGCTAGTGTTGCTCTTACTATGAGCCGATTGTCAGTGCTTCTCGAATTACTCCACCAATTTAGTTTCTCACACGTAAACTCAATATCTCAGTCTATCATTGGACAATTATTTTGCTTGATCCGTAAACAAAAAACGCTCGGTGTTATGTGGCCGGCAATGACTGGCATGTGATGGACCGACAAGCAGACTGTAATCGTAGTGTTGTTGTGAATTGGATGTTTTGTCTGGAGGCGAGAAACGGTCTCAGCGAGAGTATTCCAATGCGATCAGTTACGTTTTTAGCTTCTTGTATCGGTTTCGTGGTGCAGACACGTTATGAAATTAGCATTTAATTGTTATCTATGAATTTAATCAGTTACTTATTGGTTCGTTTACTCGAATGATTAAATTCAAATTTATGGCAACTAAAGAATTTCAGTAAACAAAACGCTTATGTGGACAATGAGTTGATTCCCAAGTGTTTGTGGTTGATTCGATTCGTATGCAAAATATTTAGTTGAATGCAGTGCGGCAGTTTTGTTTCCGTAGCATTCCATCCATCCATGCATTCATCCGTCCGTCCACACCCATCCATCCTATCGTTGTTGTTGTCTCGACAATATATACTGAATAATCGTCATCCTACTTGTTGTGAAACCAGTGCCTCTTCAATTTCACTGTAAAATGCTGTGTGTCTGCATTATATTTCACACCAAATTTCATCTGTTTGCTATGACGACGACTCGTGCAAAACTCTCCGACGTTTCATTCAAAAACTATCGATTGTGATTATTTTGTAAGACCGAGCGACCGTTCATATTGTTTATGGATAGACTGGCCCATGTGTTCATGTGTAATTCCAACCATATTACTTTTCAATTCACTACAATCGTAATAGCTCATACAGAGATTGTTTTTTTATTTCGGTTGAAAATCGCTGACTGAATTGAAGCTTTGTCAGTGGTTTTATGGGTTGTTTACATTGCGATTTTTTTGTGCCTTCTGAACCTTTTGTAATAGTTGGACATCTCGTCATAATGGCAACTGATTCGGGGTTGATCACCACTTCAAAGTTTGTGTTTATTCAGACGCTGTGGAGTCGCTAGTGGACTGACTGAGTCACTTGGTTTGGAATGTAAATGTAGCATGTTCTACTAATGCGACAAACAATCTTAATGCGATGTGTGTGTGTTTGCGTGTATGATTTATTACGTTTCTTTAACGTACGCAGTATCCGAGTTGATTACCGTCAATTAATTAAATGATTAGAATTAGTCGAATTACGACAAATCAATCATGAACCAATCAACTATCAATGACATTATTAGTGTGTGTGTGTATGTGCTCTGAATGCCTTTTGTCGTCAATCTAATTTCAAATCATCACGCTCATTAGACACATCTCAACGATCGTTTCCTTGTGAATTCTGTGATCAGAAATTAGGTTTTCAATGTTTTTATCACTTTACTTACATTTACCATCGCATCAATTTGTGTTGCTCAAGCTGTTGTTTACAGTTTTTTTTAGTCTATCAAGGAATTTTTAAACAAGCTTCTGCATAGTAATAAAAACTATCGTTGCGTTGAAATGTAAGACTGTTATTAATAGGATTGCACGTTCTTATCAGTAGTATTATCAGAGAGGCTTACAAAGCCATGAGAATGTCTCTCCTTCTTATCATCTCAAGTGGTTTAGTTTCGTTTAGGTACAGTTAGTGTGCCTGGATATTTCATTAGGTGCGTAGGTCTCTCGTATTCTCTGATGACTTCTAGCATTTATTAAAGAACTGGAGTAGGTTCGTTCTGTCTAGATTGTAAGTAATTATAATTTTACTGAGAATAGCAATAATATTAAAACATCCATAACTGTAATGATGATCACAACGCTGATCATAATAAGAATAATAACATTAATGTGATTGGAATTAATACTGGTGATCATATTGACAGTACAGATATTTTGATAGTAAAATAATGATTTGATAACACTGATAGTGAAAATACATATGATAATGTTAATAACGACAACATCAGTGATAATAATAGAAGAATAATGAGAATAATAATTTTGTGTTGAACGTGTTTGTGTAAGACTTATTCAGTGGAACAATGGTGCGTGCGTGCACATCGGACTGAGACGATACGGTTCCTGCTGTCATATATTTTGTTCCATTCATTGTTATTATTATTATTATTATTATTATTATTATTATTATGTTTTCTTAGTGATATCGTTAAATTTGACGGAAAATCATTCGATTATCCATTGAGTTGTTCGTTGAAAAACTCAAAAATCAGCTTTTCGCATTTCTTGCCTCAGTTCAGGCGCTCCATTGATAGCAGAGTGTGATACAACGATTGAATTCCTCTCGAAAATATTTCAATATTTTGGACGTTTGATGTTTTTTCAGCAGCACACGATCCCTCGAGGGCATCATCGTCTACTGTGAATTGGCTGGTGGCGCTGCCTGGGCGCGCTAAAGGCGTCGACCTGAAGGCCAGCGATGCGCCGAACGAAGTGAGCGAAATGACGTGTGCTGAGGGAGAGAAGCGAAATTGTGAATGTTGATCATCATCGCATCGCAGTCGATCGGAATCATTTGGCGAACGATTACGGTAAGTAATCTCTGAGAATTTCAGTGTTTTTATCTGATTCATAACTCATATTACCTTTGAAACGATGATATCAGAGAAAGTTTCATCGATGATAACATGGTTTTCTCTTTTACTGAAGATATCAACAGTATGAGTACCAATTGAATGAAAGACTTATCACATCAGCAACAATATTCATGTGAATAGCGATGACTCTAATCGTTTATCAAGTGATCTGCAAAATATTACTCAAAATCAGACATTTGCCATCAAATATTCGAGATTCACCATTATCACGCATTGTTCATATGTGGTAACCAATGGTCATATCACGTACTAGAGAAGAAATGTTATTATCGTGTTTTATCAGCAGTGATGAATATGACTGTTCTTTTTCAGGTGTTCCAGCGTTTTGCCAAGTTCCATTCGTCAGCGATTCTGAGTTCGCTTCACAAAATGATTCGTTCTCTAAACAGAGACTGAGAGGTTCATTCATTTAGTAGTAACCTCGTCGTAGTTGATGCATCATCATTATCCACATGGTTCTTCCCTATAGTCAACGCGTTTCGTTGCGCTGCTGCATTACAATCAAACCACGACTACGTCAACAAAATCGGATGTGATCGATGTTGTCAGATCACAAGTGATCAGCTCATCTGATCCTACTTTAACAACTCATCAGACGCATCAAGCGATTTCGGATTTCATTTCAACCAGTTTTAACCGCAGCAAATGGTCATGCTTTGTGCTGCGCCCAGACACAGTTGTTGTCTGTGAGTGAGTGCTTCGTCGAAAATAGATTGTGTTTACGCAGTTTTTGGAATTCTCGCGAATGGTTCGTGATGCACTATGTGCTGAACATGTCGATGGCAGTTGTGAAAGTGAAACCAATGAGTGCAATCGGATATTCGGTTTCATATTCGTTTACACCATAAAACAACGATTCAAAATATTTCTGCCTGCTCTAAATGCTATGTATTTTGTGTGTTGAATTGAAATCCGTTTGTGGATCCATCTGATTCTCGACACAACAGAATTCATATGTTGAAAAATGTATGAATCTGGTTGTGCCGAGTTGTTTGACCGTCTCGTGATTGTTGGATTGTAAAAGAAGTGATTTTTATCATGAATACTTAATTGCTTGTTTTGTTCTGTACTCTTTTATCATCGATCGCTAACCGTGAAGATATCAAAATTTTTTGAAATGTTATAATTTTGAGAATGTATTTTATTTGAATGATCCAATCGACGCACTACATCATTCCCATTCGCATCATCTTCAACATGCTCTACGATCAGATTCTTGTCCGATGATTCGAAACAAATTTCTTTTCGGTTTTCATAGGTTTTCATCCAATTTAAAGGAGCGATTTGCTGAAAATTGAGCGTTTCGCTCTGTGTAAATTAACGAATTCAGTACGGTCATTAATATGTCTATTGTAGTAATCTTATAAACAAAACAGCGACGAATGAAGTTTGGTGTTCTGATCGATGCTGTGTTGTTAGTTGATGCCGGAGTGGAGAGGATATATTGTATCGTGAATTATACCGTGCATGTGACTTTGTGCCTTTGCCATCGAGAACAGTCTCTGATCTCTTTGGTCGTGATTGATGCGACTATATACTGAATCGTACGGTACCTCACTTATCTGGGCTCATCTGCATAAGCTTTTCGAACGTGAAGCTGAAACTTGACTACGTTTTGGATTCATTTATCATTCACAATCAGTGAACAGTACCGACTGACTTCAGTCTGAATTGGTTTTAGCCGAATTGATCTTTAAGCTTTAAATTGGAAAATTTTTGTTCCAGTACAACTGGAACGCCATAAAAACTGTACGGTTTAGTGAATGGATATTCGCGGTGGCTAGGCACTCTACACACTCGATTCTTATTGTATGCAATTGTAAAGGTGTATGATCGGTAATTGTCTCCAGTAATCGTCCCCACCATCCTCGGTGTTTCCCTCTTTAATGGAGAAGTGTTACGTCTTCTTGCGGTTCTGAAGATGTCCCTCTGAGTTATTCATTTGCCCATTAGTGCTGTCGCTAATTCTTGTAGAGAATTTGTTATCCGTTCATACACATTCATCAAATGATACATTGAATAATGTTCTGAAAATATGTTTACTTGAATGCTCATTTTATTCGTTGTATTATTCTATTTTTTGATGCGTTCAATTGCACTTTTTTCGTCCTTAAACTTTTTTTCATAGTTCTCTATCAATATGATATAATATCGACGATTCTTCATGACATTTTGGTCTTTCAATTTTCAAATTTTCATTTCACGTTGTGATTTTTTGTCATTTTTTTCTCTCATTCTCTCCTGGAATATCTCTACTTTTTGTTCTCCTTTCTTTTTCTCATATTCATTAAATTAAGCTACTACTGTTTCTGAAATCCTCTCATTTATTGTGCCATTATATGCAAAGTTTGATTTGTTTGGTATTTATGTGTAAATTATTGCTTATCGCGTTCTATTTCTTCTCTGAATTATACACCATTCAATAGACTAGGATCAACTGAAAATCAATCATATTATCTTCTTATTCACATCGGCTATTGGGAAATCCTCATCTCAACCTTTGATGGTATGTCCTTAGAAATGTTATCCTGTATCCTGAATTAAACCTACTTTATCCGCTTATCACTCCTTTCCCTCTCTCTCTCTATAATCAATCCTACTTCATCCTATCAGATTTTCCTTTTCATCGCACCGTATCAATCGTAACTTTTCCATAGATCGTTAATCTCTTTCTTTGCATCTTCACAATAATCATATCGTTTCGTTTATTATTTTTCTTCTCCTTCTTCAACACAAAAAAACATCAACAAAAAATGCTCTCTCAATTGTTACAAAATCTTTCTCAGAACCGGATTCTCAAGCCTGATCTTGCAATGGATCTAATTGTTTTCATTTTGTTTTCCACTGAAATATCATTTGTGTTTGTCATCTCATCAATGTTATCTTATCAAAAGCCTACCCATTTCAGCTGCCATTTTATTCGTTCATTCATTTATTTCTCCACAAAAAATTAATTATATTCTCTTGTGCTTTTTATGATTCTCTCAATCTTCTTCCATGCGTGTCGTCTCTTCCTATCAACTAATCTCCAATTGAATGTCGTCTCGTTTCCATGTTCATCCATCGTTTTCATTGATATTCAAAACGCTCATCTAAACTCTCTTCAGAATGATTTTGATTTGCATAACATTGTTGTTACTGTTATTGTTGCTGCTCTTATTATTGTTCAGTTATTTTGTTCACTATCCTGCAAAAATCAGTTCAGTCTGGCTCGTCATCTATCATAGTAGCAGCTACCTTAGGTTGCTTTCTGTAAGAACAGTAAATCTTCGATTTTGCCGATGTTCACTCTAAACGACATTTCCCCTATTTGATGCGATAACTTTCTTAAAAGACATCCAAAAACGTTGGCTATCCAGGCTATGAAACGTCCGTCTTCTGGCCATGATGGGTGTGAATATTCGATGATAATGATTTGAACTGGTTGTTGTTGAAGAATTCAAGAGTGATTACTAATTATTTTTGTTCAGTTGGACGACTAAAATTTAAAATATTTCAAATATAATGTGATATTGTATGACTAGTGTATTGCTGTTATCTTATTTGAAGTAAAAACAAGCAAAGAAGTGTCATCGTTGTTTGCAAAGCTTCCTTTCAATTAGTCTAAAACCACTGAGAATTGTGATTCATTCAATGAAATTTTTATCCAGTTCATATGAAATGTGCTCGTTTGTTCGCGTGTTTTGTCTGCTGTCTCAATTTTGTGTTCGTTTCGGATATTGTTGCTTGATTGTTGTTTTATTGTTGTTTCATATGGAAGTTGTTCATTTTCGAGCGGTACCGTCTTTCTTCACCGAAAATTTCTCATGTTGTGCCTTCATCCAATATCAATTATCACTTCTTCCTCTTCCTACTCATCGTCATCATAATCATCATCACAAAACTTTTCACCCAATTCGTATCATTGTTTCGTATTTATTTACAGCAGTATTTTCCCAATTTTGTAGCTTTTTTGTATCGTTTTCTTCTCATTCATCCAATTGCCGATTCATTAAAACACCACTATTTATGCCATCTGCATGGAACATCTTTTTGCAGTTTAAAAAAAATTTAAAGGCTCTAGGTGATATAGGCTTAATCAGTCTTCTGGATTGCATGTTATGCATGATGGAGCATTTTGCGAACTTATACTATCTGAGAATATGAAGTCGGAACCAAGAAAATAAGTGCGTCTCATTGAAGTGACGGTAGCTTTTGTAAAATCTCTTCAGAACTCTGCTTCAAAATGTTTCCATGGTACGCTCTGTGCTTGGATGGCCTTGGATGGTCGATTTGATGTGGCCATTTATAACTGTATCTCAAATACTTTATCCAGTTCTCTCAAGTTCTAAAAATGAATCCATTTCTTTGAAAAAAATGGGTGCAGGATTCTTCTCCAGCGGTCTGCTTTTCTCATCAGCATTGAACTCCGTCCCTCCCGTATTGTAACTTTATTCGTTGTCTATTCATACATCTCGAACAACTTTTCTTCCATGCTGGCTAACCAAATCACGTTGAACAATTTTCACTGCAAGTGCCGACGTTAACGCAAAAACTTCATTTAATAGTCAGGATTTGCAGGATTCAGTAGTTGGTTTGCACTGAGCAATTGCTTTCGAGTAAAATGTGCTAGCGACTTGGGCGAATAATTAAGCCAGAAAACCTTTTGCAATGAATTAACCTGCTAGCAGGCCATGTCTACAGCTGAAAAAAAAACCTCACAAGTCACAAAATTGAAACATTAAAACGCAAGAGGCGCTAGCAAAGCAAAAGTTGTTCAAGCTGTTTCATTGAAACCCGTTTGAGAATGTTCTCTCGCAGTGTGTCGAATGTATTCCTGCAAAATTTTATGACCGATGTTTTCACAGTCGTCTCTTCTCATTATCTTGATAATCTTTGTTCATTTGATACAAAATCCGTTCGAATATCTCATCCGATAAATAGATTTCATTACATTTTCTTTCCAGTTAAATCTCTTCCAGTGCTGCTGCACACATCAAGCAATGAGCTCGTTTTCATCGTTCGTTGGCTTGTTTGTGTAGTATCCTCTTTGTGTGTTCGTTCGTACGCTAACAATGCTAAACTCTCATCGTGTTTTTAGTGGATTTGATCGATTATATTCAACGTTTGCTCTTGATTTGTTCGTTTTTCAATGTGTTTTTTTTTGTTTACAGTCGTGAAATTTATTCATACAAATAAAATACATTTATCAGTGGTAAATTATCAAAGCATCATATAGCTATTATTAGACTTCCAGTTTTTGCACTATTCGACGATCGAAGTTATTTGCTATACATCAATAGATTCGAAGAGATCAGTGAAAACATCAAATATGAAGTAAATCAAAAGATTCTTTATTAAGATTGTCATCTGAATTTTGCAGAATTCTTTTGAAGTAGTTTTTAAAATGATGAAACCTTCATAAGAGTAACAGTATCGGTAAAGCCGAAATTGCTCAAGATTACGTGTTTTAAATTGATCTTATTGTTTAATTTGCTCATTTGTTTTCGAAAATGAGACTAGCATATCGTTTAGATAAGAACAGAGAAGTTGGAGATATGAACTAAGAAAATTGGTTTCGTTAGTTGCAAAACGGAATTTCCGATCTAATCATACAACGGAGTCAGTAATTAATCTCCTTCCAATGCCAATAAATTGAACAGATGATGAGAAAGCCACACTCATGTGAAATTTGTGGTTGCAAAAAAAAAAATCGGTGAAGAAGTGGGATCATCTAATATTCTTAAATCACTTCAGCATTCGAACCTCTGATCACTGACAATGAGCATAACTCAATATGAGTGCAATATCAGACGTAACTGATTTGAAAGCGCAATATGGATGGATGGTATGATTGGAATGCTTCATTTTAAACAGACAGCAATTTTCAGAAGTAAAGTGTCATCGAATTCGGCAAATCTTTTGGCCGTCAACTGGAGAACAGTGTCAATTTTCAGCCCATAAACATATGTAATTCTAAATCTAATTTTGAAGGTTGCAAAATTGAATTCTGAGATAGCAGCACATCAAAATTCTCGTTCACTCTTTTTTTTGTTGTTTATTATCCACTGATTTCTCATCCTTGCTCGAGATGCGCTGCGTTGCCTTCCGATAGTTTGCGTTATTTAGAATCCAACTGTTTCTGTGCAGAATTCGCCGTGCCTGTGCTACCAATCGCACGAACTGCTCGCTGTAGTTTTTTCGTGGTGTCTTCTCATCTGCAGTTTGCTGCCGATTCGTTCGCCTTGACAAAATCTGCAGAAAAAGTTCAAATTAGGAATGTTTTGCTTAGCGTTGCCATATCTTTCAGTATGTCAACTATCTCCATGATCTGTTTCACTTATGCTGACTATTAGTTTCATTACGACGAAGGTTACCCTACCGAACACGCTCTCACTTTCACCTTTCTAAAGTTGATCCCATTTCGCCGATTTGAGAAATTTATGCGATCAAACAGTCTCTCTCGTCAGTTAGCTTGGCTTTGCCAATGATATACGCATATCCCTCTCTGAATACAAGTGTACTAGAGTAAGAACGCGGAATCTCTTGTGGAGTTGCACTAACTAGTGTCTGTGTTATGCAGTTGAAATATTCAAATCAGCATCTTCAATTCATGTAATGTTCACGACATGTTACTATTTATCAGTCAGTTGCACTCACAGTTTGAGGCGGATTGCATACACTCGACATCGAATGTTTCTGAAACAATCTCACAATCAGAGGTTTGAAACAGCGATTCACAAAATTCATTTAATGGATTCCTCGAATGTATTTAGTTGTTCTTCAGAAAATCATTAGGATTAAAGTATGTAATCGAACCATTAAAGTTATTTGTTTATCTTTGGAACATACACTACTATGTACACCTTCCAGTTCGAAGTTTTTCAAAATTCATCGAAGGCATCAAATATTCAAAAGATTTTTGATCAATAAACAAAATTCCGTCGGTTTATGATCATCTGGGTTGCTCAGTCATCAATAACTTTCCAGCTTCGCATCGAAATTGTTCAGTGACAAAAAAACCGAAATTTTTATCACGAAGGAATGTTCAGTGATAATAAAGAACTGATAATATTATCAAGGTATGAAGGCAGAAATAGCTGACAATATTAGAAATTAAAAATAATGTTAGAAATTAAAACATGGGAAAATAATACTTTGATTGCTGTGTAAATCACTTGATACACGGAGTCATATAAATGACAGAACGACTGAAAACCTTGAAAGAGCCTCAGCAGCAAAGAAAGTAGTGCTATTCAGACAAGAGTGGCTTAACTTCTCATGAAGAAATTGATTTTGTTAAAGTGATGGCTCATCACTGTTGTTGCAAATATTTAATGAAACTGTGGATGAATAATATCAGTTATTTAACAATCCATCAGCAAGGGTTTACGACGGGATATTTTGAAGAGATCATGATGGAAAGAATTCAAGAATGTGAGAACAATCAAATTTTGGAACATCTACTTAATATCTAAGACTGTTGATGTGATGAAACGCTATAAACTGCCTGTATCCTCAATTTTGCCAAGCAACATATTAATTTTCTGGTACCATTAGATTCAACACATTCTGAGCTTTCATAATATTACATACATTGTCGAAGGATTTTGCTTAGTTGAAGAGATATAGATGGATTTCTGAACATATATCACCTCTATATTGACCATTAATATCAGAACATCAGAATATACACCGTGAAATAAGAAAACGATTCACTATAAAATACTGACAAGCAGTGATTGTCAGTAAGTAGTGGTGTTATCTCTTCATGAGGATGTACGTGCTCCGACTGTTTCATTTTATCGCTCGTCATACACTTAATCTTCCAGTGAAACAATTTCAAATGAATTGCTCTAGGATAGCGCATGCTCTAAGCCTCTTATTCCATCAAATGATGATTTGTCGCTTTAGACTTCCGATTTGGCCTGACTTTTAGTCTGGAGGTGAGTATTAGTTTAGACGTAAGAGTTGGTGCAGATGGAAAATGAGGAAAATCTTCGTGTTTGAAGGTTGGAACACTTTGAGAACCGCGCATTTCCCTTGTGTATCGATCGCATTCCGATAGCATTTTGATCTGAGAATGGAGTAGGAATTGAGGTATAGTTAATCACTAGGCATTTTTTGAAGCAAAAACATGGTGATGAGATGAAATGAATTGAAATACTCGAAAACTTTAGCAAATTCATTGTGATATGCTAAAGAGCAGGATGGATGCCCATGGGGCTTTCTTAATGAATTCAAATGATTATCACTAAAACAATGGCAGCACAGTTTAATGTGATATTGCTTTTCTTTCCCACTTAAATGTCACGTATTTTTCAGTACATTTTTTCCCGGAAATTCCCCTATGGAATACTTGAACTTTATTGAAACGCTGATTATGCAGTTCATATCACTTTTTTGACTCAAATGTCAATTAGTGTGAATTCGACTGCTACAGGTAGTCGCTGAACGCGAACAACGTCCCGAAAAAAAATTAGTAGACTGATCGGACAAACACTGATTTGATCATTTGTTCATTTGATCTCAAAATTAACGTTTTGAATGGTTCAAGCAAAAGTGCTGAACGCTCATCATTCGATGAGACAAGCTTATTGCATGTTAATATATAGCGAAATCTCCCTATTTTCATTTATTGTTGAATTGTTTTCATTTTATTCATCTAATTTGGCGTATTACCATTTCATTTGCTTTAAACTGCTGCTTACTAAAAACGCATTGATAAAGATGGCTTTCAGCTGAGCGAAATCTGAAAATGGGAGCCGAAAATTGTGGATTGGCTGACACCGAACAATCACCTTTGTCTCACTGGAACAGTTAACTGAAGAGTCGCCGATATCTTCTCCAAATCAATTGATGCGTTAAAAGAGGAATTCCGAACGTTTAATTATCGCATTGGAAACATCGGATTTTCCTTATTTGTTATTAAAACGAATATTCATTGAGGTTTATAGACTGAAGAAATTCAAAGAAATGCTCAAATTTACGACATTTTGATACGAATATGCACTTAGCGCGTGCTCTGTAGGCATCAATAACAAAAAGTCGTGACGGTATATACGACGAAAAATATTTCACTCTCGCAAACGATTCATCAAAAAATGGGAGTGAATACGGTAGGAATTGGTGCAATTAACTGCTGAAAGTGTTCATGGAAAATTGAACCGGAAAAAGAATTACGAGGAGAAAGAATACTTTAGACGAGTGACGTGATGATTTGGAGAGGACGGAATCGATGCTGCTGCTTCAAGGCATTAATAAGCATCATATTAAAAATAGTTTGCACATATTAAAGGATACAAGAGCTCTTCCATATCATAGACGCATCTAATGCGTTCACCAAGGGAAGTAAGTGGAACTTTTGAGGAGTTCGGTTCAAGCTTTCAAGATCTTGGTCATTTTGCTCGTTGGCAACGAGTCTGAGTGCAAAACTCTCGTATTTCCGGCCCAATTCTGTTATTGCATAATGGCATTTTACAAAATTTTCGATTTGAGAAGTAGGTACCATTACCATAGTGTTGTGAATTTTGAGTCTTGGATCAGCCTCACACCAAAACTCAGTCTCAACAGTAAGACAGTTCTAATTCTCGAGGATCTGCCAGCTTACATCCGGCAAATTCGAAGTCCTTCATATGCAAGCGCCTTACTATTAGTTAATTTTGATACTATGACGTTCATCTGATACATCGTTGCAATGCAATGCTGACACGCGACATATTGTTCTGTGCGAGATGGTCAAAAGTAATTAGCTGTGGCTGAATCCAATACATCATATTAGTTCATTACTTATACTTATAGATCTCCAAATGAGCTACTTAATGCAGGCAAATCCTCTCAGAGCCATGAGGGCCGCAGAAAAGTGAGCGATAAGAGCAGTGTGCTCGTTAATTTTTTAATACTAGCTCCGGATATACTGTCAATTTTCAATTTTCACTTTTGTTTCATTGCCTACGTTTTATGCAGTATCGTAAGAGACGAGTTTCATGCGGCATTCATTTCCTGCAGAAAATGAAAATGAGCATTGGAGTGGATGTTCATTAAAGTAGCAGCAATCACCTTTCCTATATTGTGTGGTGTCCATTGAGACTGTGTGAATGTTCGCTGTTAGATAAAAAAGTATAAGCATTCATCTGTAAATTCGCCGGGTACAATTCCATTACTAGCTACAATTCTATGCAAATCAACTCGCACCACACACTGTATCGTTATGACATTCCGGCTACCCCGACCTCTACTCTCGCATTCAGTAGCCTCCGAGGAGTCTCATTTTAACTCTGATCAAAGTTTTCTTTAAAAAGATATGAAAAGAGCAATAATTGTGTGAGGGAAAATAGACGAAAACAAACTCACAACAGCGGTAAAAACTGAGAGCACGATGGTGACGATGAGGAAAGCTGCGACAACCAAATATAGAACGATTGGTGACGAACTCATTCGAATACACATTATTGCTTCTTGGTTCAGTTTGCAAATAGTAATTTCCTTAAGCAGTGCGCAGCTGACACTGGATTTGATATTGAAATCGAAATTGAAATTCCGTTCCCGGTTCTCCTGATTTGGATGCTACTGCGTTGAGATCACTACATTGATGAAACTAATGCAGTACATCATTGTGCACACAACATGTAAAAATGATGGGAGGAGTTCGAGGCGTTTTCTAGTCTTTAAGATTTTAACGCTATATGAAGATTCCATTGAGAATGGAAGAGTTTTTTCTGATGTCAAAGTAATAAAATTACGTATCGATTCAGATTTATGAGTACTTGTTGCATTCACTTTGAACAAAGCACTTGGTATCACGAGATAACTGGGTTTGTGTGAGAAAATTTGTCATTTCATTGTTGCACATTCATATATCAGTGGAAGACCATAAGAATTTGTTTGCTGGTAATTCTATTAACAATAAGTAAAATGCACCAATGTTTAGTAGGTTTGAGATAAAGACGCATTCATAATCATATTACCGTGCAGCTGTGCAGGCTTATTTATTCTAACAAATGAATTACTGATGGTGAACGCGAGTGAGTAATTGTTGAAGTAAAAATATTCGTGTCTCAAACAGAGACAACATACTTTGAGATTTTAGAAGAAATTCCTAATGAATGTGAACTTCAAATGCCTTTGAGTTAGGCGTATAATTGTGTGAGTGCCTCGGTCGATTCAAATTCTTTGCTGCAAAAAATGAACATGAGTATTGGAGTGGGTATTCATTGAATTAGCAGCAATTGCTCCTTATATTGTATGGCGGCGGCTCACTAAGACTGTGTGTACGTTTGCTGTTAGAAAAAATGTTAACTTCAAATGCCTTTAGTTAGGCGTTGTAATTGCGTGAACACCTCAGCTGATTCAAATTTACTCATGAATGATGTCTCTATAATGAATTCAGACTTCTACATGTTCATTTAAATGCATTTCAAATGATACTTCAAACATGCTTAATGCAATGAGTTCAAAACTAGAAATGCGGTGAAGTTCGAAGAAAGTACTATGATTTCAGCATGATCTACTATGATCAATCAGTGTATCATGAACATACTGGCGTACGAAGCATTTCCACAGTGACTCTCTTCCTATCAATCTGATACGCGGATCGAACAAAACTTGCCTTTGATACCGTTCATGTAAGCTTAAGTGATCTCATCGAAGAAAATGCAAAGCCCGTAAACGATAGTGCCTGGTCAGTCGGATCAGTAAGGTGGATGGATGTACGGTCAAAATCTAAAACCATAGCTCAGTGAAGAGCCCTTGTTCATCTGGAAAACATATCCATGTCGTGCACACAAGGTTAACTTCGGCCTTATGATTGATCGAAAGTATAGTTAATGTCAAATATTATGCATTGATGAATATTTGATTTTCGTCTTTTGAATATTTTATTTGTTCAGAGAAGGTGCAATGGGAAATTGAATAAAGCCATCAGCGAGAGGAGCTTTTACATGAAGTGCTTTCATGAGAAAGGAAACGATTTTATGCAATTCAATCGTCCGTACCGATCTGTACCGATCAAAGTACATTCAGCTTGTTGGTCTCACGTCTTTTGATGAATAATCTTTTGATGAGTCATTTATATTAAAACTTTTCAATTAATTCTTTCGCTACTAATCTTGCTCTTCAACATTTTAGATTAGTTGGTTGCCTCACATAGGTTATGGTGCAAACATTTACAAATCCATGAGTGAAAACGCAGTTCATAAGGTGAAGCAAACCCTTGCAACTTCTTGGTTATCGGACATGTACTCTACTCGACTGTATGAAGGTACCGCAAGGGTTCACTCCTTCGCATCACACCCTTACCTGTTAACTGATATCAGAATGCAAATTCATAGCTATCAAAGTGTGGAAATTCAATGCTCATTCAGATAGATCAAATAACAAAAATACAATATTTTTTGAGGAACGTTGTGAGGTGAAATCTTAGCCGCATAAAATCCGTTGAATTTGAGTTTTTTTTCGATTTATCCAACGAACACGACCGATGGCAGCCACATTGTGGTGAACAAAATTGAATGACTACAAACAATTGTGCCGTCGTAAGCATTTCCAACTCTTGCAATTTACGCACAATTCACTCAGCTTACCTTCCTCCTCATGCTGCTGCTGCTGCTGCTGGCAATAATGAAAAAATCAATGCGTCTTGATTGAATGCACAAAGATAAAGTTGCACAAGTCAATTAATGTTCTTTAAAATTTCATTTCTTGCTTGCATTCACAAATGTTTTCTGCTAAACTTAAGAAGAACAACACAGCAATTGACGTTAATGAGTTCATCCTTCACTAACTACATGGTGTTGTTTTCGTTGTTAGTGCTCTAGTTGCATTATTGGTTTGGCTCTGTATGTAAGTTCAGTGCAAACATCAAATATACAACCGATATCATATGGTTTAGCAAAAGACATATCCATCCATCGATTTGTGAACAACGTGAATGAACATCGTTGCGTTCTCCTCCAAGAAATGCGATGGATGGATGGATGATCAAAGAGATAAGATTAACAGCTTCGGACAGTTGGCACCGTTTCTATCGATAGACGAGTAGTAGTAGCATCAGTAACAGCAGCAGCCACAGCAGCAGTAATGCAACAACTCTAACTTTTCGCATCAACTGACTCTGTAAGCAAAAGCAATGCAAAAGCTCTTTCTTCTCTGAGATAGTCTCCGACACACGTACATATCCTCTCATACGCAACCTCATTCTCATCATCGCATTAAACTGAACAAAATCAATTTCATCCAATCCAAATCACATCATCAGATCGCCTTTGTGACCCTCTGAACACTATAATCCAGCGAAGATTAATCAGAGACAATAATTCATTAAGACAGACTCTTCTGTTATGGTGTCTTCCACACCGCTAACTTCTCTCAGTATTATCTGTACCGTTTGTGTCCTCACAGCATTCCTTGTGCCGTCGTCCAAAGTGTTGGTTACTGGTCAGAACTTGGAGAAATCACGTTCCGTATGGGTTGAGCAAGGTTTGATCCGTGGAAAAATCTATAAAATTGGTGACAACTATATGCAAATATTTCGTGGTATTCCATATGCTGAGCCACCGATTGGAAGATTGCGATTTCAGGTGAGTGACTGACTGACTTTGCACTGTTTGCTGAATGGGCTCATGGGAATCGTTTCAATTCTGAGCTTTTGAATTGTTATAAATATGGTTGTATTGCTTTTTGGAAAAATATGCTTTGTTGTCTTTTATCGCAACATAAATAAGTGATGATAGATTGACGAGGGTCATTGATTCACCGTAAATGAGTTCTAATTGACTGATACCATTGCTGCATTATGTGAAACTTTCATTGACTGCAATTATAATCATGTGGCATTTTGTAATTCGAGTGAGAAATACTTTTCGTTTTGATGAATCATGATGCACTCTTAGGACAGGATAAGATTTTATTGAGCCGGAGGTGTTGAAATGTATCGAAGTTATGAATTGTCTATTCATCGGCAAAGCGATTCCAATTAATCAAATGCAATGGAATTTAATGAAAAACTTCAATGGGAAGAGGAAAAATCGCCTCGTATGCTATTCAATCATAAGAACATATTAATTCTGCTTAATGAGTCTACGACTCGTTCTTAAAGCGTCTCCGTTGAGAACATAATATTAACAGCTCTTTGATGTTCAAATCGAAAATTTTTCTCACCAAATACCATTCATCTTATAATTCAAGAAGATCAAAAACGAGCGGATGAATTGCCGTCTAGTTTAAGAATGAAGCCTAATGAGATATGTTCAGCAGAGACTACTGATTCAGAGAAAAGAAATGATAGGAAATAAATTGAAAAGAATTAGCCATCCATTATGGATTCGTGCATTTGACAATTAGCGAAATTGTACAAAATGTGGAAAATGCTCTTCGAGAGATCACAAATGTTATAAAATTTAATTTAGTCGTTGCTATGCCCAATTTACGTGCATCGATCGCATCGAATGATCATTTTTCTGCAAACTCGAAATGCGTCCCTCAAATTTCCGCACACCAATCTGGCATCGGTTAAGAGGGTTTTGAAAGCACATCTGAAATGTGAATTCAATTTCGTTAGTATTGCAGAAGCCTGTGAAACGTTCCCGATGGCAAAGAGAGTATCTGGCTGTGGATTACGGCGC
Source organism: Anisakis pegreffii (assembly GCA_035041965.1). NCBI lineage: Eukaryota > Metazoa > Nematoda > Chromadorea > Rhabditida > Anisakidae > Anisakis > Anisakis pegreffii. The sequence goes on along the minus strand of JAPYMA010000617.1, from coordinate 75,592 downwards.
TCCTTGTTTGCAGTTCATGGAATTTCATCGTTACGATAAATTCAGTGGACAGAACATGGAAAATCAGGATGAGGATTGTCTTTTTCTCAATGTTTTCTCACCATACGTGAGTGCAGTTTCATAATTTTCTTCCTTCTTGCTTATGCAAAGTATCCGTAGAAAATATTGCACGCAATATTAAATCAGTTTCACCATGTCATATCAGATGACGCTTGTCAGTGCTGAGGGGCCTCTTTTTCACACGATCGCGCTTTAAATGATGAGCACAATTCACTTTGAAAGTTTTCTCATAACTTGAGTTGCGTGCTCAAAATTTAAATTATTTCTGAACTGATGTGGTCCTTAACCAATGAAGATCATTCAGTAACTCTTAGATCACTGTTCCTGACGATGGGATAAATTGTAAGCGAGCGAGCATGATTTCTGCTTATCAATTTCCTCATCATCAACTAGTTGTCATTCAGTATAATTGGATGATTTTGACTGGGTATCTGTATCGCTGTCGAAATGCAATGATTTATTTGTGGTTGTATTTGAAGGATCCTGAAGACGAAGGTAAACTCTATCCGGTGTTGGTGTGGATTCATGGTGGTTCTTTTCTGGCTGGATCTGGCGATACTGGAATTGATATGGAGGTAGTCGCCAAGAACTTCATCTTTAATGGAGTTGCGCTCGTAACGCTCAACTATCGACTTGGACCACTCGGTTTGCTTCTCAAATAAATCGAGTTTGTAATTTTTTCCCGAACTGATTGAATATGATCCAGTTCTGCGATGCGATGCGATCCCAACGCAAACGATAAACGGACACGTTCACTGTTGTAGGGAACAAAATTAAGGAGCATTCAAATCTGTTAATTTTATCCGCTGAAGCTTACTTTTATTAAGCATATTTAAATTACGCCATGAAATAGTCCATGTTTTTTTTGTGAAAGAAACCAAATTTGAATCTACGCTTCTTAGTGCTCATAATCATTTCCTCTCTTACCCTTAAGCTTGCTTCCTTCCCTGAATCTGACACTCGCGTAATGAAGAGGCTTATGGTAATGTGTGATAAAAAATGAGTGAATTTCGGTAGTCTACACAGTGCAAAAGGGCTGATTCAAGCGGGTATCAAAAAGAAAATAGCTCACGATAATCTACAAATATCTCACGGCTGCAACAATGCAAAAGGGATGTAATCAAACTTCAATGGCACCAATTAGACCTGTTTTCAGGCGTGTGATTAGGTTTAATCTTGGAAGAGGCTAAAAAATGTTCTCATATATTGCAGCACTTATACGAGTTTCACAATTGGCCGTAATCTGTAATATAAATGAGAAATTTTCTCACGTGATTTGATCTCATCTGAACGCTTTTAATGAACCGATAATGGCACATGCAAGCCTATAGTTAAATAGCCTGCATTGCTCTGCTCCACATCAACTGTTTAAGAATGCAATGAATTATGCCAGTTTATATAGCAGAGATTTCTGGATTATCTAGTGATGATAAAGAGTTTAAGAGAGCATCTGGTTTGTTCGGATGTGTGCAGCTAGCAGTTCATGCTATACATTGACGCAGATTGTGATCCATGAGAACAATTGTGATTTGAAAATGATACCTTCGAACTACGGATTATACATGAACAAATGCGCTGAACAGTCTGTGTGGGGAAATTTCTCACTCGGAACACTACGGGTTTCGATTATCAGGCTATGCTTTCTGAGAAAAACAAAAACGACTGATAACTGATTATTGAAGGTTTCTTGAACTGGCAAGTCGGCGACAAGGTGGAAGGTAACTTTGGAATATGGGATCAGTTGATGGCTCTCGAATGGATTCAAGCGAATATGAAACAACTAAATGGCGATCCATCACAGGTGACGTTGATTGGTGAAAGTTCAGGTGCAGCGGCTGTTTCCCTACTTGGCGTTTCACCCAGAACCAAGGGTTTGTTTGCCGATCTGATGTTGCAGTTTTTGTTGATAGTTTCAATCAAGACAACTGAATGAGTAATTTTTGGAGACATTCGTCCACTCAAGGCAATGTCGTCCCAGTTGAACGATGAAACAATACGGAATTGTTGCAAATCATTCGAACCAAATGATATTTTTCCACCTCCATCAGCAATTCAGATAGAAGGAAGTTTCAAATGAAATACTCTTCATTATTGCCCTGCTTTACTAGCGCTTTCCTGCAACGTGGTTTGGGTTTGAGGCTCTTGGAGAGTTTTTGAAGTTCCTGGTGACTCACAGAAGGCATTGCAGAGACGTCTTACGCTGTTTTTCATTCGAAATGATCTGTTAACTTATGCTGAGGTAGTATGTAATAGCGGAGACTTGTTTGATCAATACTGGAAGTTTGATCGTATCTTAAATTCTCTTTTCTTAGTTTTTTGTGGGACTCATCAACAAACTTTTTTGGTTTAGAGCTATCAGCACTAAGCAGCTCTCATAGTGTTGTTAGTTGTCGTATGTCAAGATGCTTACAAAACTTCCACTGCTGGTCGAAATTGCTCAAAAATCAGTGCTATCAGCAGAATGTGGCTGAACCAAATTACATTCAGAAATGTGTTGTCTTCCCTCGCAAGATTGAACCAGTCACACGATTAAGCCTTTTCCCAATGTGACATTAATGGATTATAAGCGAGTCGATCCAATTTTTCAGTTTAATCACTCATTTCACATAATGCACTCAGTTATTTGGCTGTTCGGATATAGGTATTTGGATGGGAAGGGATTCGCATATGAAGGAGATAGAAGACTGAGATGATGCTTAAATAGATGTGGTTCATGATAGCGATATGCTGTTTAAGATATGGTGCACAGGGTGATCGCACTATCTGGATCGTCCACAGCTGGATGGGCAATACATCGCTATGGATCATCGAATTGGGAAGCTAAAAACGTGGCCGCATATCTGCGTTGTGATAAACAAATCCCTGAAGAGGACTTAAACGACCTGTTGAGATCGACTGGTGAGGTTGTAATGGACCAGTGCAATCTGCAGGAAACTGTAGCGGATTGTCTGATTGTAAGTTGAAAGTCCAAAAAAAAATACTTGAAAAATTCATGTGAAAATTTATTTCACGTTTGCGCAGCACAATTCATATTCGAGATACTTGAAGCTGCCAACATCTTTGTTGATTTACACCCCATTTGCAGAACAAGTATTTGAGTAGTATTTGAAATTTTATTTGAATCCTTGTTGAACTACATAACTAGTAAATTTGAGTAGTATTTGAAACAGTATTGAAATAGAATTCTCTCCTGGGAAACATCTTTCCAAAAAATGCTTCGATTCACGACAGTTCACATCAACAAAGTCGATTCGTTGCAACATTTGAGTTTCAAGTAATCCAACTGAAATGAATCGAAAAAACTAAACTATCAACACATTAATTGACAGAATGTTTACAGAATGGAGGTGATCTACAGGGTAACGAATTGATCGAGTGTCTACGAGACGAGGCCAACTTCTCGTCATCTCTTTTCAGGAATGCACTTGCGAACGAGGTTCGTTCCTTGTTAGAAGGTTCCTTACAGGTTCCCTACATCCAGTTTGCGTAGTCGAGTTGAGCAACTATATGCACTAACGCCACAGTCGTGGTTTTTTTCCAATGCAGCTTTAGCCTAGACCATTTGAAATGCGATTGCGAATTTAAACCATCATGTACCTATCTCATCAATAGAACTTTGAAAGTTGATAGCATCCAATGCACTAAAATTTTCCTTCACTTGGGAATGCTCGTTCTATTTCCATGATCATTTGATCTGCTTTTGGGAATGTTTGCACAATGCTGCTTAACAGAGCATAGCGAACGATTGCTCTTATCAAAAAGAGACGTCAGAGTCAGCTTACTCGTGAATTTGAATGTTATGAATGGGACCGTTGTACCCAATACAGCCTCTTTCATCAATGCCTTTTGACGGCTTTGACGAGTATAGAATTTGCCAGTGGAAAATGTCGAATATGAGCGATCTGCATGCCTGTCAATTTTTTTAGTTTCTAGCTGACAACTCGAGCTTCAAGAATGTCAGTCTTGATATGTCAGATCAATCCATTGAGAATCAGAAATCCTCAACGCCTCATCAAAAACACTTGGCATCGTTCGATATGTCAATATTTTTTGTTGTTTCCTACTTTCCTCGGAAAATTGCTGTTCCTATGTTTGGAGCATCCACCTATAAGATCAATGTGCCTCTACTACCCTGCATTTCAAGAGCACTCAAATTTTATCGAAGTTTATTTTTGGAAATTATCATACGCATAATTTCGGTCACACTTATAAATGTCAATTTGCTCAAAGCAGGTTGAGCTCAGCTGATGTTCTGTTCAATGTAATGATTTGGAAATTTCAGTTGGGTGTTTCCAAAATGGTCGTTGACGGTGATTTGATACCAGAATCTGGAGAAAATTTGATTCGTAATCACGCACGTGTTCCTATCATGTTGGGTGTGGCTGAAAGTGAATGGGCGCATAAGAAACGTCAGTCGAACAATTGAATCTATCTATGTTTGAAATCTAGTCTCTACTAATCCATAAATTATCAACCAGAATTTGAAAACCACTTCAGAATTACAAAAACTAAATTTGTTGACTCTGAAAAATCTCTATTGGCTGTCTTAACTGGAGCTCGCAAATGGAATCAACTTTTTTTTAAAACTATGATCAGATTTTGCTCCTGACAACCACCTTGAGATTACCTCTTAGGACTGTTACATTTAATAAAATGAAGCTACGCACAGCTGTGGTTGCTGATTATTCAAGTTTAAACAATTCATATCACACTGAAAAATATCGCTGCATAGAACCGGCAGCTACTCATCGTTGGATTTCAAGTTATAATCGCATACAGCGAGATTTACTTATGAAATTATATCTTCCAACTAGTTTCATTTATGCATCGCTAATGGCACTTTCAATCTCGTCCTTTATTCATAAGTTGCATTGTGTGTTAAGGATAAAATTTCAGCGCAATTCTACAATTTCCATCACGGTGGAAATGTGAGTATTGATGAATGCACGAAAGCTGTTCGGAAAATAATCTTAGAACAGTATCACAGAGGAAGTTCAAGACGGCTACCCAACTCTACACTTCAGCTCATAGCCAATGCTACTTTCTTAAGGTAACACTTGCTTTTTGATGATTCATATTGACACGATTCCTAGAAATCTTCTATTAAAAAGTGCTTGTTGAACAGGATCGAAGGTGTAATTCTTTTCTCCCACTTATATGGCATTTATAACAGCGAAATTTTTTGCTTTGGTTGTCTTGTCGCAGTAGTCGTTAAAATGAATAATTTTATGCAGAGAAAGTTGATTCTGAAACGCACAATTAGAAAGATATCAATGAAACAATGAAATGAACTTCAATTATAATAATGATCAAACTGAATAGAATTATTAACGGAGGAATAATGAACTGGTCACACAATACAACTAAACGCGGTTTCAGTGGACTTAGTTCTAAATTATTAATAGCTGATCCAGAGAAGCATTCGAACAAACATTGAAACAAAGCTGAAAATCAATTTGCTTGAGACGTTTGCATATTCCATTTACATTATGAGTTGTGGCGAGACAGACGTGTATAAATACACTGCAAAAGATCTCCGTAGTATTTTTAGTTAAATTTACGCGAAACATTCACATAATGCACCAATTAATAGGGTCGAGTGTTCTGAAAGTGGAAGATTTTGATGCGGAATGCTTCCATTTGAATACGATGATTGTTTTCATTCATTATCTCATAAATCATTTATGCACTTCGACAGAATGTCGCTGTGAAGCAAGCTTCACTGATTACTTATGAGCCAACTTGTTAGGAATTTGAAGGTATTTGGACACGCCCGAGGGTGACTGGACACTATCAAGAGTTGTTGCACGTCTTCAAGAGGTATCGTCATTTGCCATTCGCTTGTAAAAACATTGCACATGGAATTTCATTTAATCTAGTTTAGTCAAACGAAACATCCATCAGAGAATCACTGCAGCTTGAATAAATCTAGCAATATGAAAATGATCAGCGGTGAAGAATCACTTTTGATCTCACTCTGATTTCATGGGACTCTGATTTTTTTTGCGCTGAACATTCAAACAAAGATGTATACCTCTGATCGCTGCAATCGTATAATTTATGTTTATGAGTTCCAATGATATCTATTCCAACTAGCGGATGAATTGGTTTCTGATGACTTCATGTTGGGCTCAGTGTAAGATTGATGAGTTCGCGAATCGATTGCACCTACATTCTAATCAATCCAAAATCATTTCAAACAAATAAGAAATTTAATCATACTTTAAGTTGGAAGCTGATATAGAGTTTGTTTCACCAGCACAACGTGAAATTGAAGGATATGCACAGAATGGAATACCGGTTTATGCATATTCATTCAACTATGTACCACGATCACCAATGTATGAAGAAGAAAGGAAATCATTCTCGATATTCGGTAATGAAATCCTAAAAGTGATCAAAAAAGAAACACAGCTACCTGGTTAGTGCGACCCTTTTTTGATGTGATATCAAGTGTAGATGTGGTGTTCCTAAAGATCATGCGACAATTTTAATGAATCTGTACATCAGATCAGACGATCCATGAATCCATGAACGCTGAGACGTCCTCAAAAATCCATTGACTCTGAGATGAACGATGAATCTCGACTATGGCATGCATTCGCATAATAAACGCCTATCGTTTAGTGCAAACCCGATGAATTTCTCTAGGTTGAGTGAGAATATCTACTGTTGACGTTGTAGTCAATGATGTGCGTAGGCTGCAATGAACTGGATGTACTACCACCGTTCATAATTTCAATCGTCCTCTATAATTGAATTTATAAATTGTTGACGGATGTCTTGCCAAATCTTTTACGTCAGAAATTCCCCATGGAAATTACCGTAATCCATTGCAAAACGAAATTTCTTTGTGTGCCGTTGGTTAACGTGATCAAACGATGACAAATAATTGACTAATTTTGCAATTTGCAAATTTAATGAGCAATGTACTATAAACAGTATAGGAGAAGATATAGTTCAGTTTCGTGCGTATTTGTGAATTGTTCCAATAATTTCAATAGTCAAGGTGATTGTATTTGATGAAGTGACGAACGTCGCCTATAAATATGTAAGAATATCTAAGTTGAGCGGATAAATGCTATGGGTGCGAGTGTACTCAGAAAGCGGTGTACTAAAGTTAATTCACTCTCAAATCGAAGCATCACTTAACGCTTTCATCAATTTTTACGAATGCTTAAATGCAAGGATGAAATTTATAATTTACAGTAGCTGATGCCCCTCTTGATGATACTTGCTTGAGCTTTCACAGTAATCTGAAGGAGTGATCGGTTCAGACACTACTAATCTTGTATCGATAAATTTCGTTTAGAATTGAGCTATAACAATAGTGATAACGGTTTATGACCGTGACATTCATGCTTCTTTGACTCCGGCTTCTTGTGTCATCATTAGGGAAGAATAAGAGGAACAACAAGAAGTTTATAACTATCAGGAATTTTGACTGATATGAGATCACACGAATCAGCTGTTGATTTGTCAAATTGAAGGTAACCGAAAGGCGTTCCACGGCCTCGATCATGCGTTCATCTTCACCCGTGGCTATTCAAGTAATATGCAAATTGAACCGTACACGAAACGTGATCGACAAATGTCAAAGATGCTGACCACGATGATTACGAATTTTGCGAGAGATGGGTCAGTATTCAATGCAATCAGTCAGCCTGCAATTAGGCTTGGCAGTTCGATTGGCTGTATTGAACATTTCGAAATGGATGTTTGATTTATTGAGTGAGGAATAACGATCTGAAGATCGTATTCTATTCTGAAATTCTCGCTTGACTTTGCAAGCACCATTGAATGTGGGTTTGCAAAATAGAAATAGTAATTCCGAACGAGTGTAAACCGAACTCAGTGATGAAAGCCAATAACAGCGTTATTTATTTCACTAATTAATCTCCATTCACAGTTTCAGTATAACTTTTTCGGTGGAGAATGTTGTGCTATTAGACCAGCAGCTATCAAACAAACAATTAGACAAATCATTGAATTAATGAGATCACATTTATCTCTGATTGAGGTTCCCACTTCCTGGTTAGCTTGTGTCTGACTTAAAGAAGCTGTTGAGTTGTTTTCTTCACAAGGAGCAAGGAAGCAATGTAGTCCTATCCACAGGAAGTTTATCTCTAGAATAACAAAGTTGATTGATGAACATGACAACTTTCCAAAGAGTCATCTGTGCAATGGACTCATTTATTCCCTTGGAGCACCACAATTTCCTCACAATCAAAACATCCTCGATGAAACAGCTGTCATTTGAACTACACACCAGAATCAAGCCATAAAAAACTCACTAACAATCTAGCAAACTTTTGTAGTTTGAACTAGGAAGCAATTCACCGAATTCAAAAATTAACCCTAATGAAATGCAACAATGAATGCGTGCTAATTGCGAATTGAGATCAGCAAATGTGATTTCAATGCAACTGTGTCATGTCTAATATGAAGTGGTCAGTCCAAAAATGGCATCCGTAATCGTTCGATGCAACGAAATTTTCTGCAAGCACTTTGATCATCGTATTATTTGTGATTATATAAACACGATGGATCATCAATCAGAAGCGCTGGTTGAGCAGAAATGTCATCAGCAGATAGGCTAAGTTTTCGTTACCTCGACTAACGAAAACTCAATTTTGAACGGTTTTACACTTTACTACGCATGTAAAACCTTCAGACCTTCATGCGGACTGTGTATGCTTTCTTTCTGCTTCAGTTGAACGAACTTTATCACTTCTAGTAGCCATGTGAATGCACATTAGTGCTGAAGAGGCGGCTACAGCTTGAGGCCAGGCAATGCACTGAAACAAACTCAACAGTTCAGTGATAGAATTACGAAAATAGTGATTTCTGAAGTGATAAAAACTGGTAATAAGCGATTCAAAGGAACATAGAAGCCGATATAATTTTAGAAAATATCAAAAATGTTAACTATTGTTTGCAGGAATCCAACATCAACACCGTGGAATAATTTCGTTTGGAAACCCTATACGAATTCAACTGCTCAGTATACCGTTCTCGACCTACCTCCAAGGTTATGAATAATCCCTGTTATTCCCATACTATTTCCCTTCTATTCCTCCTTTTTTTTTTCGTATTGCTCATTACCATAGAGATTGTTGCTACTTTCATGATATATTACATTGTTTGCTTGAACAATTAATATCCCTGATTGATGAAATTTAATTTCGAACAAAAAAATTCTGATTGAATCAAATATTGGAATAAAATGAACTCATTCACGTCGGTCGTTTCGGAACTCCATTGTCGTTTCAAAAGTTTTGCTCTCATGCGCATAATTGTGGCTAAGAATTTACACTCAATTAGCTTAGTCTATCGAAAAGCGTTCTAGCTGCTGAACGAACTCAATTCCAGGCAAGCCAAGGGTAGTTTACATTGGCCAGTTACGAATTTCTGGAATAAAGAGGCGATTCTTCTCGAAGAGTATACGATTAAAGAGAAGGGCACTCTAGTGAACACTGACGAATTAACAAGTGAAGAGCGATTACAGGTGAGCAACTTAAATTATCCTGCAAACACCTCATTAAAACGTTGTTCCCCCATAATATTCAAACACTATTAAAAACGTCTCAGTTGATAAATATCATTGGTAAAAGCCAATTTGTTCCTGGTACTTTGAACATTTTGATACCACTCAATAACATATCAATTATGCAGTTGTTCACTTTCGTTAAAAAATTCAAAACAATTATAGCCTCGATTACTTAAAATTGTTATCTCCTCAATAGTCCAAAAGCTTGCTGTTGATGGAGCATGACTTTCGGAATAACATTTTCTATGAGTATCTAAAAATAGGCGTAAAGCCATCCGAATGAATATTCTAAAAACAACAACACGCACACACATGACTTGTTTTCATCACGAATGACAAATCTTGCGAGTCAATGAATAATATACGCCTGACATGTTGAATATAGTACCACATTACAGCTAAACTCAACCACTGTTCTCATCTAACTTCATTTAAAATTCTACATGTTTGTCAATAATTCCATCTAATATTACTCCTTGATGTGTGTTTTCCCAAATTCTGAATCGCATCTTCAAAACACCTCTCATATTACTGCTATTATAGTATATCAATCTCAAAGTGTTCCGTGTTTAGTTTTATACTGTTTATGTATAAAGTTTGTTCACGTGCTCTTCGTTCGTGAATAAATTGATCTCTGAGTAATCGCTAAAAGACGCGCATGTTTATGTGAAATATGATGAACGGTTATTTTTAGTCTTTAGAGATGCTTTCATCAACAATTGTAATTCGACTGATAGTGATGTGTGTTTATCATCCGAAATGAAATGCGGACTGAAAAGCCGCTGTTCATGTTTTTAAATTAACGAATGATAGGTTCACACGGTCTGCACGACTTAGTATCAACACTGAATTAATTCTGATTGACAATTGACATGGGTATATTTGTACTGAACAGAGAGAGAGAGAGTTATTTTTGGCTTTTATCGACAACAGCTAAGGAAGCATCATAAACAATCTGAATTCTCACAATCAGCTGTCTGCATCCACTGATTACAATTTACAGAAATCTATTCAACACATTTAGCTCGGAACGTTGAACACATGAATTGTTTATGATCAGCGGAGAATAATCCGTTATCATCAGATGATAGAGCGAGTTATGCGTGAATGACGAAAGGAAACGCAGAATTTGGGAAAGGGAAACTTTTATTAGCATATAAGCAGCTTAGATGTTCACATACATTGACAGCAAATCAGTTATGTTGACTGTTGCCTCTGCAAATTTTTTGTGGCAAATGTTTTGAACGCATTTATTTCGTTGCCTGGCGCATTTAGTCGAGTGTAATCACATTTTCGTAATGATTAATGCTTCCGTCATCGCAACAGCTTTTTGTGGCCACCACTGTTGGTTGAAATGAATGTTTGTTTGATTGTAGACGGACGACGGCTTGAGGTTATTCCCAGGCTTGAGCGTTAATGTTTCATGATGGAAAATATCAATACTTGCGTTCTTGAATCTACATTGAGTTTTACATGATGTTTGCTTAAGTCCCTCACGTTTAGCACTTCCAAAAATGCGCTTACCAAAGTGTCCGTCGGCATCAATGCATTCATTCATTCAATTCTGAATGACGACCGCTTTTTTCCCATGAACAATTTTCTCGGATCGGTTATGATCATTTGCACACTGCAAAGCAGTAAATATTTACACAAATGTCAAATGTCGAATAGTTTCTTTTGAACACTTTTCTGCTGCTTTCATGAAACGCATCAGATGATGGTGTTGCTTTCAGCTTTCGGCGTATCGTCGAGCTTGGTGGGCTTTGTGGCTGTTAGTGGCAGCAATTGCGTTGGTGATATGGTTGAGTGTTATTTGTATTGTTGTCACAAGATGTCACAGCCCAAGAGCAAAACCCTACGATAATATTGTTGTGAGTCGATAGAGTTGTTGTTGTTGTAACTGATTTAACTGATTGTTTCATTGTTCATGTTTGTATGAATTTCTGTATTTACATATCGTCTTATATTGTGTGCCATTATATCAGTGCCATAAACGTTCTATCAGTTGCTTCCTATTTTTGTGCAAAATCATCGTTTCGCAACACTGACCAAATGCACCATCGATTCCAAGTGGCTGTTAGCCTCTGGAAATCAAGCACAACTCGACAATGAGTCTAGTGAGCATCAATTACCCGGTCCACATCTCGAGCAAGCAATTTTCCAGCTGTTACAAGCTACTCATTCAACTGAAGCATTGCATTCCAGCAAAAAAAAGAAATTTTCAGTCTACTTGAAATCCTGCACGATTCTCTGCTTTTTTGCAGCCGATCCCAAAGCCAATGAACATTCATAGTCAATCATCCATCAGAAATGAGCGATCTTCTGTTTTTCACGCAGCCAAACGACTAAACTAAAAAGCAAATCGTAGCCATCCAATTTTCTTAACGATCACTCGGAAGAATTTTTGCTCTTGTACAATTTTCACTTTCAGTGTATCTAATAAATAGTTGGTCGCAAATTCTCTCTTCCAGTGAATTTATGCCGTTAAACTGCACTGATGTTGTATCAGTTGCTAAAGCATCCAGTGAGGTATGCTTGCAAAAAGCTGCATTTTTGTTTGCTAGTTATACGACATTTCTTCCAGAAAACTTGAGAAAGTCATTCACAAAAATGGAGTATTTATGGTACTTCGGTGACTGGTATTAGTCGAACTGCTTGAAAACTGTGATAGTTTAGTCATTTGAGTAGGCCGAATGATGGACACTGCAGTCATCCATCCGAGTAAGTAAAGATTCACTACTCAAACGAAAACAAATGTACCCAATTTTTTTGGCTGTTATGCAGCAGTTCACTCGTCAATGTTGACGGTCGGTTATGTCAAAGGGTGACTAAATGGAACGGCACTTCAAATCTATTATTTGAATAAGTGGAAAAACTCGGGTTTATAGGATCCAATCGAACATTCTAAAGCGAGAAATGAATGTCATCTCAAGAGTACTAGTAGAGTGAATACGAAAAGTTGGTAAATTTGAGGTTGACTCAGCGTAACTGATGCAAAAATAGATGATGCATAAAATTTCCGATGTAAGCACGCCTAAAAAAAGCTTCTTTCCATAGCCTATTCATGAACGTTTCAATCTGATCGCTGCATTCGTTAGCTGCAGTTATATCATAAATTACTGGAAATTCAGAGAAATTCATTAGTTCAAGTGAATTGGGTGCATTTCGCGTGTATCAAACAATGTCGATAGAGCAGCACTAAATAGCCAGGCGTCAAATTTCAATTAGCGCAAAACAATCGTTATTGATTTGAATTGAAGAAATTCGATAGCTCTTGCAAATGAATAATCACTCAAACAATAACACCGCATTACAACGCTTATCACTGATCTACGCAAGTTCACAAAGTATCAATTAGATTTAGAGATTTGTTGTTGTTGTTGTTGTTGTTACTATTATTATCACGAGAAAAAAAAAGTGTTATTGTTAGTAGCTGACTGCTTTTATTTACTCAGTCAGTTTTTGATGAGTTCCGTCAACATTTCTCGAGATCGACATTAGGCTTTCGATCAAATAATTTTGTGTTTTTTTTAAGTTCCCCACAAGTATCTTCTCGCGATTGTAATTATCTGTTGTATTTGCAAGAGTTTAGCACTTTGCATTGAAACAGGCGAAATGATTAAAGATTCGAGGAGAAGAATTTGATTTGACTTCATAAATTTGGTTCCAATTTGCGGATAATATTTTATGTTACTGAAACGTTTAAGTTTTCTTATAAAACCTAAATTTACCGCATCATAATTCATTGCGTTCATTTGTGAGTTCTTCAAAGGATGTAAAATTCTGAGCGCTCGTGAAAAGTTTTCGTACGGCTGCAAATCGATAACAATGACGAGTTTTTGTGCAGCTTTCGTGGCACATTTCTCATTAACTGAAACTGTAGATGGATCAGTTGTTGCGCATTGCAGCCAGCAAATAGAATCGCTGAGGAAATTTAGCTCTCTGAAAATAAATGAACAATTCGAATATGGAAATTGAAATCGGAGAATGCAATTGACGGCAGAGGATTCATCTTCTCATCAGTGTTCTACTGCTCTCGTTTCTGCTGCATTCTAGCGCATGATTTTTCATCTCTTCGAGTGCTTCTTTGATTGTATTGCTGCGTTCATCGTGGTCTAATATGCAGACATGATTACCACCAACCACAATTCGATTGAAAGAATCCCAATAAGAATGTAGCATACCGAACCACAAAGTGCATCTAGGCGCATTCAAATAAATTCCAACCAAAGTCTTCCGTTGGCAAATCTCAATTTTGTTCGCTCCATCAATAGCAGCTCATCGTCGTCACAAGTAATCCGTCGCCGTTTCTGCTGCCCACTATTCACACTGTCGTTCAACGCTACTGATGAGCCATTCATTCATTGTGCCATTTCACTTAACTGCTATTTTTAGCCGTTAGTTGTTGACGTTTTTGTGATTGATTCAGATGAGCGGTCTTTTTTTGGATTGGGTACATTTCAAAACCCTAAAGTAAACAGTATTCTCCAATCTAAACAATCAGATGATGCATCAACCAAAACAACTCTTTATTTGCTCAACGATTTTCAACCAGTCCCGAATTAAACCAAAAAAAGAAACGCTCAGCACACTTAGTATCGTCTCCTTCGTCAGAGTCCTTGCTCCCACACTCACTCGAAATGTATTGGTAGCAGTAGTTCTCAAAATTTATATTCATATAGTAAAACAAGCACTTTAAATGGAATCCGTCTAACTATCCAACCATATCGTGCCAGACAGTGCTATTTCCAGCATTAAAACGGTCTCATGTTTCGTCGTCGTGCTTTTTATCCTCTCAGTTCGTTCCATTACTAACAAGCTTGAGCATTGTATCTGAATGAATTAACCATATTATATCAATTTTTTCTAAGTAAGATTGTCTCGCTTCTCAGTCATTTTCTCTGAACTAGATGCAGAGACTAAAGGATTCGAAACGCGCAGTCAGGTCTAGAAGGAAACAGAAGGACATCGCCGACTTCCGTCGAACTGCATCGGCCTCAACAAGCGCTAACTGCTCATGGTAACGGTCATAACGTTGGAAATCAAAAAGCCTATTTCATTGTTAAGGGACGATGCATATCTTAGAGTTCGCTAAAAATTTCAAAAAGAGTTTTCAAAGGCTGAATCGATTCCGCGGAAAGCTAATGCGCATAGAAATGAACGCAACAACTTCTTAAACGAGTTATGTCGTCCTCGACAATAAGCTCAGTGCACCACCCTGTGGCGTTAATCCGTTAGCACTTTAGGCCGCTCATCAACTTTACTGCCACTGTAATTTCAAATTATTGTGCCTAATGAAACGACACGAAAATGTACTTCAGTGGTGATAGTAATGACTTAGCAATTAAACTATCTTCATAGAGTATTCATTCATTCATTTGTTCTCATTTGAATTGATTCAATTGAAAGCGCTGTTTCGAGTTACTGCCAGTAATCTGAGAAAAAATGTTCATTTTGGTTTGCATTTTGTCATTAGTTACCACCTATTATACGAGTCTATTAATATCCAGTTTCGTTTTTCCGCATGCACTTTAGTCGAATTTAATTTCGCACATTTTTTTCGTTTTCCGCAGCTTCGCACATTTTCAATGCTGATTCGTATAGTTTTGTTATGGCTAACTGTTTTCTTAGCAACAATCCTCCACTGTTGCCTACTGACTTTTGCATTTCAATTTTGATCTCACTTTACAAATAATCAAAATATTATGGACAATCCGAGATTTTTTTTTGCATCTTCTGCAATTCATGTACACAATAAGAGTACATTGAGTCTGCATAGAGATGTTGTCGTATGATTTCACTGATTTGCATTGATCACATGTGTTTGATGTTGATTTACGAATGGGCAATCTCAACAACGAAATATTCACTTAAGTGAGCATCGCTATCATCTCAAAGTGAACCAGGCAGGTATAAACATTCAGTCGAGATCATGTGAACAAAACAAGATTCGTCATCATAAAAGCTGCTTCATTGCATAGGATGATTATAAGCGTGTGCAATGCAATTACCTTGCAATTTATCGATAATGCTTACATTAGCTGGAAGTTGTTTTGATGAATCACAGATCAGTTTCAGTTGCAATGTTTTGATATCAGTTGAACGGAGGATTGTTTATTCGATTGAGCCTGGCTAATTGGCAACTCTTTCGTATGTTTGATTGTCCAATAGGGTTTTGTTTTGATAAGTCGTATGATTTTATAACGATGTTGAAAGGTTGTCATAAGCTGAATGTTTATTTAGTGAATGCTGATAAATGTTAATGTTAGATTGATGAGTTCTTCTTGCTTCTCAACAAAACTGACACAGATGTGCGTCTGATGATAGAAGCAAAATGATGTCGAAAGATCTTAGCAAAAACAAGTTATTGGCTTTTAATGCGTCTGATTGCGAGAAACATATTGTGTGTCACAAAACACTTCGTTGTTTCAGTTTAGATATAGATTATTATGACTTATGATCGGCAACGAAGCTTGGTAATTCCTGAACCGAAACATGAGCTCACCAGTAAAGAGGTAACTTTGTAAAATATTCATTTACAAGCGTCATTTGACGTTCTTTTTTACGACTAGTGACAGTTGATTGCAAATCGTGATTAATTATCACTGGCCATTCACATCGTTGATAATTGATGGTGCTTCCAAGCGTCACAAAAACTATCCTGAGCTAGTTTTTATTAGTCAATAAGAATTCTTGTGTATCCATCAATAATTGTTCACACATCAATATCCATGTCTTGTTCACAGTACGTGTAACATTTGCTCGAATCCACGCATGTTTTAAAAATATAGTTGCTCGAATTTGAAGAACTCATTTGATCTGAGAATAATTCCAACGACTGAACAAACTAATGGTTCCAGGAAAGATTTTTCCGTCAGTGATTTCGTCAGCTTTCATCACTAATTTGCTAAGCAATCGTTGATTGCTTAGCAAAAAGTTTAGCGGTGATAATTAATGATTAACGAGTAACAAAAATGTGCTACTGATGATTTACATGTACTTGATCAACTACTTGAAGGCCAACTTTCATTTCTGAACCGACATTTGATCACTGACCTACAATTGGTTCAGTTGTCAGAGTCACGTTGGCTATCAACCTTGTACCTATTCCATGATCTCTCATACATAAATCATGAACAGCAGCAATGGTAATCCTGATGACATTCAGATAATACAACAAACTTGAGATGCACATTGAACATAATTATTCAGTAGAATGCCATCTCGATATAAAGCAGAACTACGTCTTTTTGGTGATGACCTGAAGTTCTGGTGCAATCTCTAAGGATAAATAAACGCCTGTTCGAATGAGACGGATGATTGGTCGTTTACCGTATGTTTCAATGATAGGTGATCAATTATCAACATTATTACGAACTGTTTTCATTGATAAATATTTCGTTATTTTTGATACGACTCAGATTATCCATTTTCCAAATAGATAGCTTTCATCATTCTGCATTTCACTCAAAAAATGCCAGCTGATTTCAGGCCGAAAATTCCGATTGCAAACAGATCCTCCGAATGCAATTGGACTAGATTAGGACTAATAATGACTCGGATAGTCAGTTCAGTTGCTCTCGGGATTGAATGAAAATAGTAATTATGATAATAATGACGGATGAAAAAGTTTAAATTGAATGGACACTTCGAGATTTCAAAAACTGTTTCAGAGGGACGTCATTATCATCCAAAAAACAAAATATCCGAGCAACATTCATAATCCAACATGATTATTAATAGATTGAACAGTAGTAAGGATAAGGATAATGCTTACAACGATCTCTGCAATTAGGCCATGCATCTCTAGTTTTATCTCTCATTCGCATGCTCTACGCGATCACTCTCTCGAACCATACAGCCAGCTTATCGCGATAAACATCCAACTATACTAACTTTACTTTCGCTTCTCAATGGCTCGCATTCACTATGGATGCTCGTCAATATCCTCCTTCTCTTAAGCCTTATCTCCACCTCTTTTCTCATAACTCAGTGGAAGGATGCTGAAGGTTGCTTGAGGTCGTTCACCATTAAGATTATTCAGTAATCGAATGGTTGTGTTCGTTGCACACTCACTCGCTTGATTCCTCAGATATTCTAAAACCTCTTATGGCAAATGCTGTGCTCTGTCTCTGTATTTTACTTGTTACATTATTATACTTTGTTAGCGGTTACGTTCATTATGTTAGTCAGGCATAACTGCTATGCATCATCTCATTCTAGTCCTATCCAGTCCATCTTCACACTATCAATTGCTTCTTTTGGACATCTATACATCGAAAACTCTAGTGAACGAAAATGTCTTACAAGAGCAGCCAGCACCTTGTTCCTTCTTTCCAAACGATCTGAACGCCATTTTTAGCTGAATTATTCCAGATTCGATTCGAATGTTATTGGCTCATTTACGTTGATTTGTAGAGATAGTCTTGAAATAAATGGAAAGAACGCAAGCACCTTTGAAAAGTCTTATTGCTGGCCTCGAAAATCGCAAGTTATTCGAAACGGATGATTAGCTTCCAGGCGATACTTTCCAATGATTTACTTAATGTGATTGAGAGTAACAGGTGATAGTTTGAAAACAGGTGGAATATGCTGGAGAAAATCTAAACAATTTTAATTTTTGTCAGAAATCAATCATCTGTACGAAAACATTTCAGCTGCATGCTGAAGTGTTTCCTCTGGTATCACCACACTCCTATTAAATTACGATTGAGTCAGTGTTAGAACTCACTTGGTTCGAATTACTGTGAATATTTCCGACAAAAAATAACTTAACCATCAAAATTTTGAAAGAATCCGAGAATAATCTTTTGAAATCGTTCTGAACGAACCAAGCGTTTCCGCAAATTTCTTTCGCATCTGATGGAAATTTATTGCCACTTAGAGGAAGCGCTATTAGTCATGTTCATGCAGCGCTTTTCGCTAACAATTCTGATTCAACTGAAGTGTATTGTTAGCGTTCACTTCTAAATTTTGATTCGTCATTTTCAACCTTCAAACTTCAAACAAAGAATAATGTTCTTTGCAAGTAAAATATCGTTGTACAATACGCAATTTCATTAAATCTCTACCATCAACGTCCAACACCACAATGAAAGAATGCCATCGTCAGTGATTCATATCAGTTTCCTTTTACACCTCCTAGAAGCTTTACGCTTCAATACCCTTATCCTATTCACAAATGACTATTATTTGAAGTGATACTGTATCATTTCTTCCCCTCTCATCATTTACAATCCCAATTTGAACAAATACTAATCTCCAGATGTAATTTCCGTCAATCACAGACATCAAGCGATCATATTCTATCCAGATTAATCTGCTTCAAGAACTCATGAGCAAAAGGTGAGCTGGAACAGTACACAGTCACTACACCTGATAAGCGTGAATCACTACACCTGATTCATTTGCTGATCAAACAAGTCGAAGATCACATCACATCTAGACATTCTTATCTAGAGATAATCTCACATCTAGTGAAAAAACGCAACACATTGTTGACTTCGGACGTGACTACTAGTAAATGAACAACTCTAAACAAAATACTCTGAGTCGTGAGTTAGAGAGACTCAAAAAATTCTGCTCGCATCTTTTTCTCCTCCTTCAAATATCTCCCATCATTGACTTTGGTCCTTTAGAAGGGCATACGTCAGGTTCTTTGGTCTGAAAATGCATAAATAGCAATCGACTAGGAGAGGAGAATGCAGAGTTGAACTTACGCCATGAACATGAACAGGTTAGCAGTTTTAGAAATGTCACGATGATTTGCCATTATGATGATTTGCCCTTTCCATTTGATTCGACTAACCTTAAAATGCTTAATATCACGCAACATTTGATGTGTGGTGTTCACACTGATGACAAATCATCGTTTCATTCTCAAAATGAAACCGCTGAAGTACAGTCATTTAGCTTGAATGTATCTGTTGACGCATGCGTTTCGATACAATCTGTGATTCAAACGCTCATTTCGAACACACTTTATTAATATGGCCATTAACTTTCAAGCCAATAACAGTCATGAAACTATTATTTTCATCACAATTTATTATTCATGAGGATTATAATATATAAATAATAATGATTATTATAATTCCTATTAGATAGTGATAATCAGTGATCATACTGTTAATGATACCAATAATGATCGCAATAGTAGTCATCATGAGCCAAAGCATTAATGATCACACATCTCAGAAGCGTTTCTCCGTCACTGTTTCTCATTTCGAAGGCTCTCAACAAGTCGCCCATTCAGCAGTCCCATTTCCTCATATTATTCCTTCAGATTCATTCTCATAAACAAAACTCTTGCTTTCGGCTCATTAGCGATGTTTATATGAATTATTCATTGTGACGATGAGACCCATAAGTATCAACAAAATCGCTGTTTTTCTGAGTTAAAGAGTTGTCCGGCCAGATATCTTCTCGTAATTCAACGAAGATATATATACATCAATAAGGGTTGGTTGTTTTTGTTGTTGTCCATCGTAATCATTTGCATAAATACGAACATTTCACATAGACACACATACATCTATACATACATAATTGTTGTGATCAAATGAATAGTGGAATCAATCGTATGGGAATCAATCCAATCATTCAAAAACATTTTTTGTTCAGTTCAACAATGCATGATCTCTATTGCCCTCTCATCATAAAAATGTTTCGATTGTCTTCTCGTAAATATTTTGTAGCATTTCACTGCATTACAGTAGCATTAGATCCTTCATAGCATTATTTTATTTCCTCACTTATTACTCAAATAACATGACATGAATTCGTCCAATTTATTTTCATAGCATATGGATGGATGGATATATTTCTGTTATTTGACTACTTATTTATTTTTAAGTGAAATCTGTTTATTGCTTACGGCTGCGCAATTTTATGCTATCAAGTGGGTGAAGCTAACATTATTATTTTCTTATCGTTGTCATTAAAATTCTCTTACATCACAGTGGATATCGATGTTTTTGAAGTGACAATGTAACACATGCAAACCAACAAGCGATGCGATGATGATGGGTCTGTCTGCGATGAGGAGGCCATAAATAGATCCAATCCAATTCATTATTTTTGTTTTCGGTTGCTTTCCAGTTGTCTTCTTCGCTCATTCATCCGTTGGATTTCGAAGGAGTGTTTGTATAGTATAAATTTACGTAGTGCTATGTAAATATAGAATTAACTATGGAACTTTTTTCATAATTGTTGGCGTTTGTTTGGATGGAATAAAAATTCTTTCGGCCATTTATTCATTCTTCTTATGTCACACTATTCAGTTTATCTTTTGGTTTTATTCTGTTGCAATCGTTCACTGTAAATAATATCAGTCGACGAGTGTGTGTCCAGCGGACATTCGAAGAAAATTTTATCCTCTCATGAAGAAGAGTTTCCACTTGAAGCATCTACAGTTGATGGCCTCTGAAATGTTTCTTTTCAAAAGATAACAATGCCAATAAGCAGTTGTGGATATTAACGTTAATAACGCAATAATTACAATAATCCTGATTCAAAATATTCGTGAATCATAATTGTAAGGGAATAAAAAATCGCTTTGGTATTCGATTGCAGACACAGGAATGAAAGAATGTCCCATTTTGGTTGTCACGGAATGTGAGCATCAAGATTTTAAACTGACATCGCTGATCGACTAGGTGCTAATTTGATCACTTTCCATTCGTCATACTTTCCAAAATACTAGGTATTACGATACAAGATGTAAATAATGATGACTTCTTCATGATTATATGGTGATTATATGATCATGACTGTTATATGATTATAATTTTCGTTTTTTTTTTGCACTCGTTCACCAAACCAGTTTCATGCAGCAAAACTTTTCATTTAAAACTCCTGGAATCAATGTAATCAAATGAAATCATTTCAACGCAAATGAAATCATCATTATCAGAACACTTAACAAAATGATTTCATTATGAATCAGTTCGTCACTAAATCGCTATGTTCAAAACGACCAATACCATATTGTTCAACTGGATTTTCTTCATTTTTGTAATGCGCATATTTCTCTCCAACTATTTTCCTTACAATTAGATCCGATTTGGACTGAATCATCAGTCCCTTTTGAATTCTCCACTTTTATACTTTGCTTGTGTTTTCAGCCCGTTGATCAGTCAGCCCACGATTTTTCCTCTTAATCAGCGTAACTTTAAAAACGTATTTCTTACGCCAGCCAACCAACAGCAATCACTCATTTACTCGGTGCACACGTTCCATTCTACCTGCTGTTCGTTCCTCTTTTCCATTCATTTGTGTGTTTTTGTGCTCCTCATTGTCTTGAACTTACAGAACACAATTTTTCTTCACTTTTTGAAAAATCCATCGGAAAAAACTGATTTGATTAGCCGTGATTTTCTATTGTCTCGACTCACTTTTTTCATCATCTCATTCACTTTATTTATTTTCCACAAACGACTAACTCAGACTCGTGAACAACACACATCGTCAGTATTCGTTCATCCCTCTTCACACCGATCATCTTCTTTTGCGATCGGTTGTTCTCTTCTATAGTACGATGATGGATTCAACTGAATCCTTTTCAAGTAAAACTTACTGTATCGTAGACTCTGAGCTCTCTGTGGGATTTCAGTTTCTCTTTATCTTCTTGGTTTCCTTCCTTAGATCAGGTTTTTTCTTTCAAAATCCGAGCCGTGTCTCTCTAAAAGCCCTTAATTAGTTCATCGAGCAATGAATGCAGATTATGAATTGAGTTAGAGGAAGAAGTGTTAGATGAGGATGAGTGAGGAGGTTTATATCGCCTGGAAGATTTTCTACTTGAATCTCTAAATGTGTCTGCGCTGTGCAATTGAATGAATTTACGTGTTAAGACAGACAGCCCTGTTGATGAATAATCCTCTTAAAGATAGCCAGCAGCCATTATGGTGGCTTGAAATGATGGTTTGAGAGATTTGCGTCAGTCAGACCTTATTCATCACTTCAAATTCATCATAAATATTGAAACAACATTTATGCTCCATCGAATGATGCGATGATGCCATCACATCGTTTATTAACCAATTGCTCGCCATTGATCATAATCAACCAGCTCAGCTCCACTTGGAGAGCGAGAACTTGTTACACTGACTTACTTACTTCTTTTTTAGCGTGCGTATTTTTCCTGCAATTCCACTCATAATCAGGTGGTCAACAGTTTCGGGCCAAAACCCTAACTTCTGTGTGCTTCCTCTTGAACTCATTACTCGAGTATAATGCTCAGAGTCGCTTGAATCTATCGTTAGCTCGTTTACCTAATCCCAAGTGTTTCCACAGTCAGTTTCCATCCAAATTTTATGGAGTCTGCAACACACTTATAATATATTGTACCAATGTGGAATTGGGTATTGCCAGTGATTTGCTTAAATTCTCAATATTTGCTAAGTTGTTTACATGTTATGTAATGTTCGTTCGTAAACGCGTATCGTTCGTCGTTATTCATTGAAGCAATGGTCTTTAATGAAATGCAAAAACCGATCTGCACTCAGTTGAATGCGAATAATTACAAAAAGCAACAGACAAAGAAACGACGTTTCAGCTGGTTTAAGCGTGATTAACGTGCTGCTGATTAATTGTTAAAGATTCTCAATTGTTCCTCATCAATCCTCGTCTTTATATATTGTAGAGATTTCAGTTTCAGCAGCATCCTTAAAATCGCTAACATCTTCCCAGCACAGAGATTGTGTATTGCGATTATTGTTCGCAATCCGTCGTGTGCCATTGGCTGCAACTGTGACAGAATTTACCATCCGTTCTGTGTGTTGGTGTAGTTGAACAACAACATTCATAAAATCTACTACAACTGAAGAAGCTTTCTGCTGTCGATTTGAAGTGTGTCATCGAGTAAGAGCAATCAAGATGGTGGACGAACAGGAGGAATACAACGAGATTGAACCGTCGGTTTCGGTTACGATTGATCCGAATAACAACAAACTGAATGTGGATGATTTCGATCGTATATGCACAATTGGTTAGCTCATTCACTGATTATTCGTTGTTTGCTGATAACTTAACTCTATTTGGAATTTCATTTCTGGCATATGCACTTGATGATTAGGACAAAACATTTGAAGATGAAGAGTACGGCGCCAGACAAGACGTTTTTCCTTTCTTTAGGCCATAACTTCATTAAATTCCTTTCCAAATTTAATGAAGTTCACAGAATGTGTCTAATTTCCTATCGTAATGTGCATATAATATCAAGTGAAACCACGAAATGATTCGTTGTGAAAGCAACAGGTATTGACTATCCATCCATCCATTCACACCTTTCTCATGAGCAACCTGGCCATGAAAAAAGCTTTGCCAGGTACGGATGGTCAAAAACTCATTGCACCTTTGTGAATCGAAAAGAATATAAGACGAATACTACTTTTTTTGCCAAAAACAACTGTAAAGCTAAAAATTTTGGTTTCACTTCGCTTTTCCAACGAAGTCTCCACGTTTTTTCGAACAATGCAATATTTTTTCTACAAATCATCATCTCTGTGTTTCAAAAGTGATTCACGTGCGCCTAGGGATATCACCGAACCAACTTATAATTAAAACAGGCAATTTTTTATAATCAATACACCGTTTCCATAGGGCACGTGAAGCGCACACATTTTGTATGCAACAAAGTTCAATTTCGCTAGTCGAAACACTTTCAGACCAAAAAAAAATGCTGAAATCGATTTAATTTGTTTCATTAGCGGTAGTCATTCGATTCGCTTATTACTTTTGCATATAAACTTGTTTCAATATAGCAATGTTTTAACAGGAGCTGTCTTCAGTATTATTATTGATGTTATCGGCATTGAGAATCTCAGAATGAAAGTTTCATATGAATAGTCGTCGGGAGGTTTTGGCAAGCGATATTTTTTATTGCTGAAGAGCTTAACAGAGAGCAGCTGTTCGGAAAAAGTTCCGCAGGAAATAAGGAACGAAATAATCACTGGCTGCAATAAAAAGCCGTATTCACAGTAATAACTGAATGCCAGAAGCAAAGAAGTTGCATCTCATATGTCACTGATGATAACTTGTGCACAGTTCTAATTGTGTTTTCACACTCATCAATCAGCTCAATCAGCCAATGCTTTCAGCAGTTTTCACCGATGAACTCTGTTTATACGCATAAATCATCGAGCACTCAATAACAATGATCACATCTCGAAGCCCCTTAACTGCTCATTTTCCACCTCGATAACGCTAAATACATAGTCAAATGTAGATTCACTTGTGATGTTCAATAGAATTTGGCACTAAGCATTGTCGTAGAACTAAGCGTTGATTTTCTAGTCTTTTTCAAGACTGATTTCGAGAACATGAGTTAATTTCTATAGAGCTGAATGAGTCTTTCATGTGAATGATGTTTATCAATTGGATGCACCTTACGTAATGATTTCATGAGTGACACAATTTAATGAACCGCAAAATTAAATTCCATTCGCATGACGAACTGAAATGCACACATAAATCCGTCTAACAGCAACAAATACTAACAAGACGTGAATTTTTAAAAATGACATGATTACGACGAAGTGTTATTAGTTAAATTCATTTAGTAGTGCTTTGTTGAATTCGTTTTCCAATTGTTCCTTTCATTCAAACTTTTTCAGCGTCGACTTATGACGCAGCAGCATTCCAAGGTGTTGAAAATTTTCTTCACCATTCATATTGAACTTGGTTGAAATGAGCTGTTATTTTTTCGCTTGTTCGCATTATCGATATTGCAAAGTCTTAATTAACATTCCAATCTTATTTCATTTCATTTCATTTCAACGAAATCCCAATGTAACTGATGCAATTATCATGCTGGAATCTGATAAAATGAATCAGAAAAAAAGCTTCAGAAAATATTACACTCCACACAGTTTTGTCGAGAAATTTTTGTGAAATGCAATAGTTTTGAGTGAAAGGGCGTTCAAGAGGGGCGATCGATGTAGCTCTTTAGAGCCAAACTTTTTGTGAAAACCAACGGTTTCGTGTCGAAAGCTCTCGACGACGAAGAGTGATGAGCACTTTAAAAGGTTAAATGTGTCTTTCAGGAACTGGCTCATTCGGTCGTGTTTATCTGGTCCAGCATCGTGCATCTGAGCAATATTTTGCACTGAAGAAAATGGCAATTCGTGAGGTGGTTTCAATGCGTCAAACCGAACACGTTCACTCTGAAAAGAAACTCTTGGCAACACTCTCACACCCTTTCATTGTTAAAATGTTGGTGTCCATTGAGAATTTTTCACTTCAAATTCTTTCTGACACCAAAATGTTAGCAATAACACTTACATCAAAATGTCACAGCATATTTTGAAAGAAACGCTTTGATTTTCCAAACTTCTTGAATGCTATTAGGATTATAATTATCTCTCAAATGTCACCTGTTTCACTGAATTACCAACCAGTTTCACTGTTCGAGAGTAATATATCACAACCACAATCAACATGAAAATCTGCCGATACATAATAGAACACATCAATCACATCGATGATTACGCAAAAAATTGAGACTATTCAACAAAGATATTGAAAAATAACTTGCAAAGAACTGTCGAAGCAAGAAATGTACCTTAAAAAACGTGCACTTCTTTCTCTTGTCTCAGTGTTGACATAGCTACAATTTATTCTTAGTCCACAATTGATGATTTGTTCGCACATTGAGCATAAACACATGTGAGAAGTGAAATCAACGAAAACATAAACTCTTGTGAGTTGTTCTTCATGTTGATCTAAATGAAGTGGAATAACGGATTTCAGGTATTGTACAGAAGTGGATAAGTATAATTTGTATATGTTATTCGAGTACTTGGCTGGTGGTGAACTGTTCTCGTATTTGCGTGCATCGAAAGTGTTCTCGAACTCGATGGCACGTTTCTATGCCGCAGAAATCGTCTGCGCTCTACAGTATTTGCACTCAAAACACATTGTAAGTGTTTGCGTTGAGCTTTCGATTTTTGATTTGACCAGACTCTTTGGATTTGATTCTGTTCGTCATTTGTTTCAATTTTTTGTTTTTTGTTTGAATCGCAAACATCGGTAAATTACTGTCGTCATGAGTTTTTTTTTTGAGTGTAACACGTGCGTTATTTTCCAAACAAACGGTTGATTCATTTGGGATTTCGTCACGAACATTTGGTGGCTCAAAATTGTTTTTGTTTGTCTGAATGTAATTTTTCTCCTACAGAATATTCGTCCACTTTTTTCGCTGCTCTATGAAACATCGTGTTGTTGTTGAAAGGGAGAAAAAATGTCATCAAGTTGGGAATGTCATCTTTTTTGTTTAGTGTTAAGCAATTAGTTTGTTGATTGATGGAGCAAGAAATTTGTTTTAGTCGAAGAAGAGAGCAAAGTTCTCATTAGCGGAATGTTCTCATTTAGTTATTAAGAGTTGTAGTTGGCCGAACAGAAGTGAGAATGTGGATTAGGTCGCAATCGCAGTTACAATTAAAGCCGTTTCATAGGCGTTTCGAGGTGTTTCGAGAGAACTTTGAACTGCAAATGCCACCTTGTCGACGCTATTTGGCTTATTTAAGCCCTATTGAATCAGCTGAATGTGATTGATTTGAATTGAGTATGACACCTCTCGGAATATGGCACCTCCACTGAATTGAAATTTTCATCGAGCAATTATTCATCTTCGAAACGCTGCGCAATCAAGTGTTGATTTGAGTGATCGTTCGAAAATTTGTTACACTGACCATACGGACGCTATCAGCGTTAATCTGAGATAATGATCCTTTTGCAAATGCAATCCATTAGCCAGTATTCTTTGCAAAGTTTAACACCTTTAATATTTCACTGCATCATAAGCGCACTTCACAACACACATAGTACATTATTAACAGAATCGTTCTGTTTGATCATATTGTTGGAACAGCGGTAAATGTTCAGTGATGATATTACAATCAGCTAGTTGCAGCCGAAAGAAGGCGCTGTATTTAAAGATATCGAATATCCTCTTTAATAATGCACTTCATTCTCTTACACCTTATCAATACAACTTCCATTAATCCCACACATTTTGAATGAATCGTCAATTCAATAAACTGCAGTGCTCATTTGATTGCTCAGCTTGAATTGAACTAGACGAAACCATTGAAATGTCAGCTGTTAGTTTAATTCAAATTCAAATGCGCCATAATTTACGGCTCAATAAAGCGTTTTGAACGTATTACACTGAAGAGCAATAAGAATACACCACAATTTAAATTCAATTTTCAGTAATGGATTGTTGAACATAAATTGTCCTTTATTCTGTACACAATCACTCATTTAACTTTGCAAAATTCATTATTATTATAAACTTTTAAGAACTCATGCAATCGCAATGATCAATATATCACACCAACAAATTCTGATTTTCCATCTCAATACCACTCATTGTTTCGTTCTTTTTTGTTAGAGACTACAAGGAGTTTGTGGATAGGAACAAATCAGTTGAAACGATTGCATAACTCAAATTCTCTACATGTGCTTCAAATTAGTGAGTGTATTCGACCTGAACGAGTCGAATACGAAATGAAAAATATGCAGTAATTTCCATGCTTTTCACGTGTTCTAACAGAAGGAAAAAGAAACATTTTATGGGAAATGCGTCGTTGTTTATGATAAAAGTACAACAGCTGAAAATGATAAAAGACAAGCAGTCAATCGCACTAATTAATCATTCAAACTTATGTGAAAAATGCAATTTAATGAAATTGACTGTAATGAGTTCTAAGTGGAATTCAAGTCCAAAGTATGAAAACTTTATTATTTTTCGTTTGAAACGCTCACATCACGTTAGTAATAAAGCAACAGTTATTGACAGCTAAATCAAATTTTATTACCGCATCTAACAATCTAATGGCATTTTATTTTATAATTTACGGTCGTCTGTTCGAATGGAATACATTCAATAAACTGTGCATCATTCTCAAGCAATAATTTATTATGATCAAAGCGGGTTGCATTGTGGTTTTTGAGCCTCACCTCATTCCATCCCCTAAAAATTTGAATTCGTCACGGATCATAGATTGCATATCGTCGTTACCTTACGCTTGAAAAAAAGAGTCATTAAATTTATGTGATCTATCAAAGCAGACAACTGACTCAATGAGAACATGAAATTCGTTTATGTGAATTGGATGTTTAGTTTCTATGGAGTTTACCTCATTACATCAGACGGTCTTTGCAGTCCTATCACATGCAGTTCTTGAATTTTTTCCCAAAATCTTGTCTGTGAAAACTCATCAATGGTTCACACCTTTTTAATTCATGCTGCTTGCTTCATGTTATTGCAAAAAAAAACGAAGGCATATATTCAATCTTAGTTCAAGAAAAAACGATGCGCACATCTCCATGAACAGGAAAAATTCTGATTAAAACACACCAATATTTTTGTCACTGATCAAAAGAATTCTTTCACTGCAATTTTAAGTTTTAAGTTCTTTGCTCTTTCAAGCTTTCATTCTTCAAAACAACGTCCACATAAAGTCTCAAAAATTTTCTCCTCAATGCACACTCATTTCACTCCAGTCTTCTCAATTCTCTCACTATCCACCAGATTTAGGGCTCCCATATGGGGAAATTACTCATTTTTGATTCATTCGGGGTTGTCACAGGAGTAATGGAAGGGGTTCAGAAATCAGTTTTGACGTTATGCGTAGAAACAATAAATTATTTCAACGGGACGGGGCAGGGAGGGGTAATGACGGCCTGCCAAATCATCCAAGGGAGTAATCAAGCATCAGAGCGTGGAAACCACTGATCTAATTAAAACTTCCCGCTTCCTTGAAAACTCCAAAGAACACTCAGTGTACCAAGAAATTATGGAGTAATTATATATTGCAATCAATACGAATTGTAAACTGAGGATTGTGATCCGTTTGTTAACATATTTCAAAGCAGTACTACTGCATCGTCATTGCGTTGGAAGTGCTATTTTATCCATAATGAAGGAAAGGATCCGAATCTGAATCGATCCTCTGTTCGATTTCCGTATTAACGAATAATAAATGATTCATGCATGAGGCATCTGTGCAACATCGTTAATGACACAAAAACAAGCAAATGATAGCAAAACGCTCGTTTCATTCATTGTTATATTATCGATATGTGGAGTTTATCGGGAACATCAATTGAAACTGCATGCTCTCTAGACTGGCTTATCGTCAAATTGATTGTTCTGAAGTTGAAACGAGCAAATTCAGTAGTTAAACCTTATTTTCTGGTTGGGTAGTTTATCGAAATTAAATCAACTTTATGGTCACTGCATGTCATGCTTAAGTTTATGCCAGAGTTCGTTCAATCAAAAGTGTGCTCGATTGAAATGTTCACGGTTCGAATGTTTATCATTTTATTGAATTCATTATAGTAGTATTCTGAAGGGATTGTTGTCTTCAGGTGTATCGCGATTTGAAGCCAGAGAACCTGATGTTAAGCAAAGACGGCCATCTGAAAATGACGGATTTTGGCTTCGCCAAGGAAGTGATCGACAGGTGAACTTTAGACCACGCATTTGTCAATCACATTAATCTGAAATAGTTGACGTAAACAGTGACTCTCATAATGAACTTATTATTGTTGTTATTACTCGTTCTAGAGGTTGACATTCTGCATTGATATTCCGCCTACTCTTGAGGATCGCTTTGATTTCTATTGGGCGGAAATAATTCTATTTCGGGAGCATTTGTTTGTGGTGATCTCAAAATTCGGGTATAGTAACTGAAAGATCTCCACTGAATTTTCTAACTGCAAGTGTGAAATAGTCGGGAGTAATTTTCAGCAACAAAACATTGCTCACATTGATTTTCAAAGGGCTACTCTCATTGTTACGAGCCAAGCAATCAGGCGTAATGATCATTGACGTAATCAAAAAAGATAAAATCTCACAAAATCTTACACATAACCATCTCATCGCCAAGTTATTGCACTACCAAACATCTTCAATCGTATCCAGTTGTACCAGCAGCAGCATTCAAAAGCAAAAACATCGTGAATTCAGCAAATGAAATTTAATCCGGGAACCTCTTTGAATAAAATGCCAAATGAAATTTTACGCCTAAAAATTGTTTTTCTATGAGCTTATAGTGTCGCTCACTTACGTCAGTTTCAAAAATATCATAAATTGCTTTTTGCTTTCATCTTATTTGAGCTGGATATTTTATTGAGTGTTTTTGATATGTATATAAGACTGGAGGCATATAAAGTTTCAGCTAACAATCGCTTTTGAGCTTCATTTTCCGAAATACTTCGCTTAAGCGATTAACGATCGAAACGGATTTATCAACGGACTGAAGCACGTTTGGATTCACTCATTCACTACAATTCCTTTTTTGTACTATTATCGAGTTCTCCAAATCGAAAAAAATGCTATCACTCTAACGTTTCTGGGGAATTTCATAAGAGGATCGTTTCTTGAAAAAGTATTCCCATTGACTCCTTCCCAGAAGCATTTATGGTCGAGAATTTTTATCGTAAAAAATTGCACTTTTGATTGCTATGTGGCAGTCTTTTTCACAAAAATTTCTCGCGACCAATGTTCTACACTCAATCAGTCAATTAAACTGGACGAACACATCGCTCTTTCAGTAATTAATTCTTTGATCGCGTGAAAATGATTCAATTGAATTTCTTTTTTTCTGCGATGAAAAATCCAATTAAAATTTCATTGAATTCTCTATGAGCACATAAATTTCGAAATAATTTTGCTGTAAACGAAGAAAATTTTTCATTGGTTATAAATTTCATCGGTGTTTTTGCACTGATCCACTAAAGTGCACACATTGGGATAAAATAGACGGGAAAATTTTAGGTCCATTCATCCGTTCCTCTAAAATTATCCACTCCGATTTTAGTACACTCCCAATAAAATCTGACCAATCTAAACAATCAAATGTTCAAATTTCTATCGGTCTATATTACTGTCAAATCGTTGGAAGCAAGCTCAAAAAGAAACTTCAATTGACTCCGTTTGAATGATAGCAACATTTCTGTTTAAGGGACTTTTCGACTTAACGATTTCTCAAGCAGTGATGGATCAAATAACGAATAAAGGAATATGAATGAGCTAAAATGGTCTATGAATAGTGTGGGGAGATTAAGAAATGAAATAAGAGATTTGTTTTGTTGTCTCTCAAAGCACTGAACTTCTAAGCCATCCGAATTTGATCGCTCCACTCAAAATTCGATACCTTCGTTGAAATCGTTATGGACTATCTCAAAACTATTACTTGATTTTGTGAACAGTCCAGTGTTTATGTAAAAAGTTCAGTTTCGTATCGTCAGTTTTCCTGCAGAATATCACGAATTATTTCTCGAGAGTCTTCCAACTTATACTGGTGATTTGCCTTGAATCATGTAAAATTGAATCTGACTGTCAGTGTTTTGCATCTGATCACTACGGACTGACCTCGAAAAGGTCTTGCTTGAGCCTGTCAAGAAAACAAAAGCCTGATGATCAATACGACTTTGTAACAATTTCAGAACGTGGACGATGTGCGGTACACCAGAATATTTAGCACCAGAAGTAATCGACAACACCGGTCATGATACAGCCGTTGACTGGTGGTCATTAGGTATATTGATCTACGAGATGATGGTCGGTATTCCACCGTTTCGAGGTCATACACTTTTGGACACTTATGAAAAGATTCTCTCGTGTAAACTTCGATACCCTCGTCAATTCGACGTATTTGCCAAGTGAGTTTGAGCATTTCAAGCATTTCAAACAGGCAGTCGAATAGGTTCTTTGAAATTCTTTGAAAATGTTCAATTGAATATTTGAGTGGAATTCTTTAGAGTATTGCAAATGAATGCATTCATTTCACTGAATGTACTATGGTTTGCCATTGAAATCGCCTTCATGCTCTCAAAGATTTAGAGCCGTAATCGCTGATTCGTTTTTATTTTTGCCTGTTTACATCTTTCATTGAGTACACATTAGGTACAATATGCAATTTCGATTTATCGCTAATGTTTTCTGCGAAGCAAAGAACATTCAGTCTATTTAAAGAACATTTCGAAACAAACACATGCAATTGGCTCATAGTCAGTTTTATTTCTTCGAATCTACAGATCAAAATGTTTGAGGTTCTAGAACAAAGTTATCAGAAGAAAGCTTGTTCACAGTATCGCATGCCCTCCAGTAATAAGCTGACTCATAAGATTCATAAGTTAAGTAGCTTAAAAAATTTAATTGAACTCAACATATACGTAAATTTATTAGGTGCTTACGTAAATCATTTGAAAGGTCATGTAGACTCGTCATATTTAATTAACTTTCACGAGCCGATTTTATAAGTTAATTGCATGCAGACATATTAGTCATCTTCTATGAATCAGTTAACAAGAGTTCTTTTAACGGAATGAAAAAAAAAGTGAGAGCGCAACTTAGGTAGAATGGTTTTGTAGTGCAGTGCATAATTTTGATCGTTTTCAGAGATCTCATTAAGAAACTGCTAAAAGTAGATCCTACCCAACGAATAGGTAATCTAAAAGGTGGTGCAACTGATGTTATGAATCACAAATGGTTCACTGACATCGATTGGGATGATGTGATCAACATGAAACTCACGGCAAGTTCTTTTTTTGTTGTTGCAGTTGCTGCAGCAGGCAGTTACGTATCAGAAATTTTATGCTTATGCTTTTCGATGTTAGGAATGATGTGATTAATCTGAAATTTGATGATGAAATTTTATTGTTTCGTTTATCGTTTATGATTATCGCTGAGATATTCGACGATTTACATTGGATTTTTTGATGGAATCAACGGAATTCTTTGAGTCTTTGCGTGTTTCGAGGAATTTGACTTTATTTTGAAATAAATTTTTAAACACGACCAATGAAATTCGACATAAACAAGCCAAACGTCACGAAATGTGATGATTGATGAAATTTCAACGTTTCAGCCTCCAATTATTCCGACGTTATATTCCAACGGAGATACGGGTAATTTTGATTCTTATGAAGAAGAGTCCAGTGATGCTGAGGAGGTGAGTTGTATTAAACAGAACAAATGTGATTCTCGTTACAATTTTCGCCTCGCATCATTTCTTGCTGACTTTTTTCATATCGGTGAAAATTTTCAGAAGTTGAAAATGTCTATGAAATGTTTAATTCCTCGAAATTCTCTCCTTTCCGTTATATTCGGATGTGACCATTTTCAGGAGGCACCTCAAGATGAACTAGATCTTTTTGATGACTGGTGAACCAAATGATTATTTCTAAACTATTTATCATTGTATTTGTCTCAACCTGAAAAAGGAATTGTCATTCTCACGTACTGTGTATGAAGGGAATGAACACCAACACACACACACACCAACACATCAGTTGTTTTAATTGGCACACGAACTCCATGTATCACAGTTGTTTTCCATAATCTCTCTCCTTTCGTTTCCAGTCACAAC
Source organism: Anisakis pegreffii (assembly GCA_035041965.1). Taxonomy (NCBI): domain Eukaryota; kingdom Metazoa; phylum Nematoda; class Chromadorea; order Rhabditida; family Anisakidae; genus Anisakis; species Anisakis pegreffii. The sequence goes on along the minus strand of JAPYMA010000617.1, from coordinate 41,599 downwards.
ACAATTGTATTTATTTATTTGCTTTATTTCAAACAGCTTTCTTCTCCTTTGTATATATGAAACAACAATAAACGTTTGTTGCAATCGTTTGTATCGCTAATGGTAAAAATCTTGCAATCTCGAAATGCCTCTGCAAAAAAACCACGTAAAAGCAAGCAATCACCTACATTACATAAGTTGGCCAACAAACCAAGAAGCTACCAGTAGTGTTTCTCGTACAGGATATTTACCCTGGGCAATGGGTAATTTCGGAATGTCATCGACAATACACGATCCCAAATTTCACACCACCGTGTATCTCTGGACCAGTTTTCGACTTGTTCGTGACATTACACGTGGAAAAAGTGGGACAGCGGGAGAAGGGAGGGAGGGGACAGTAACTGCAAACCACTGAAGGGGTAACGAAGCTTTCGGCATTAATCTTGACAGAGCAAAGCTCAGGTGTCAATAAATATAAGGTAAGGACGGAGACAGTCATATCAGAATGAATGATTCTTATCCATCTAGCAGCGATTATCTTCTCCAAAAGCTCTGATTGTGAGTCTTTCCCCGATCTTCAATGACAGTTAAACTCTAAACACAATTCCAATTTTCGGCGAACACTTACAATTAGATTGTCCAAAAGTTCAGTTTAGCTGTCAACATCACCGAATAATTTCATTCCTGTTAATCTGCTCATCGTTCATCGGTCAATGTCGAGAAGGCGATTGAATGCTCTCATTTTCAGCGTATTTGAATGTGGTTATCTGCTAACCGTTTGATCATTTGAACGAGGAAGTTATTAATCATTTATCTTCGAGTACTTTCGTTTCGAAAGATGTTTGTATGTTTACTTAAACGTGTAACGAGCTTATCGATGGCTGAAGTGAGCAAGCACTTCATCAAACTCTTGAACAGTTGTTATTGGCGACAGTCTCTCTTGGATTTGTCCGCTGCTTCAACTTCCTTCTGCTGAACACTCACTTCATTGAATAAATGAAAACAACTGATTCTTGAAAATATTGCCGCACAACAACGGACATCTATATGAAACGCCTCAAGAATCGACATTATCGCCTAGAAAAACCCCAAAACAGTTATTTGAGAACGATAGCACCAAGAAAGATGAAAGATGACACTGATAATGAAGCATTGAGAACTAGACAAATACAAAAATATTTTAAAAATTACTCAAAAGTTGAAAACAATCATGTTTAGAATATTATGACAGACCTAACAGTCACAACGATAACAGCCATCTGAAACAACCATAATGGTAATAGAGCAACGACGAAGCATTTCCATTTGCATGAACTCTGGTTTTCGTGATCAAAGACAATATCTTTACTCTGATAGTCATCATTCCGAACTCAACTCACACCATACGCAAATCACAAAAGTGGATACCATTGAATGAGAGAAGTGCACAAACGACACAATAATCCTACCTAATGATAAGCAATAAATAAGCTTCGAAATATGAATGGAGAAAACTTCAAATTGTGTAATGTTATAAAAAACTGAACAACGATAAAACAAAACAATAATTGGTCTACTTCTGCGCTATCATATGCTATCATCAGTGAAAAAAGCTCTACCCGAATTAGATCGAAAATACAATTTTAGAACAGTATTCGTTGGGGTGCTGCTAACCCTACATTTTAGTCGAAGTTCCTCCAGACGAATTACTACTCCCCAGCTGAGCCCTCCCCACTAGCCATAAGCTATTTCTCAATGAATACTACTCCTTGTTTAGCGTAATCACTGCGTCAAGCGAAAAATCGCTCTGTATCATTAAAGAAAAAGCGCTTGAAAATGCTACCCAGCAATGATAAACGTCGTATGATAAAGCCAAATTATGCATGCAAAAACATGTGGAATGCGAAATGGAAAAAATATTTTTATTAATCTCCTAGTTCACATTATAAATTTTGAACATGAGAAAAGGCTTAAATGCCTCAACACGACCAGCAAACAATTTGAACAGATAATCGCTCTATGCAAACCTTTACGTATACATGAAGTTATATAGTCAAGTCAAATGATATAAAACGATTGCTTCACAACATCCACAAAAACACTCCAACTTCATGAAAGCAACGGCTATTCATTTCGTTTTTACAAAACGATTACGATGATAGAAAAATAGCACGGAGCACTACCGTTCCCTATATACAGTAAAAACACTTTCTCCTGCACAACCACTCGGTAGTACATTGCTCAAATGCCGTACCATTCACCCAGTCCATGCCGATCACGATTCGCGAATCGTGAGTTCGTTATATCTTTTTGCTGCTCTGTCTTCACCTTCTCCAGCTCTTTGGACTCTTCATCAACGCCAAATATATTCGGATACTCGAATTCGATTCCTTTCCTCTGCAATCAAATTCACTCTCAATCAATATCTTCCTCCATATCTTATCAATTGCTAACTGAATAGTGTGATCAACAAGAACACCTCAACTATTAATTCATTCGTGAAACAATTGCTATCAATCGAATTGATGAATATGAACGATGAAAATACAGTGCTGTTTTTTGTTATGGCACAGCGTGTCATTCATTTGAGAAGATCCCAGAAAATCCGTTTAAATGTGCGATATATAATCAAGTTTTAAGGCCCTCATCAACACGCTACAAAACAAACCAAAAATACATAAGCATGCTTTTTCTCATCTTCTTTCCATAAGGCTTTCCGATTTCTCACGTCCAATGGTGTACTCCATGTGATTTCGCCATGTACAACCTAGAGAGGTACTCAACGTTTTTATCAATTCTCATGCTGAATTAACTCAAACTGTCACAGTGAATTAAGCCATTTCACTGCGATGCAGTCATTTCAATCATAATTTCAATTGTTTGCAGCGTTTTGCTACTGCTCTAGCAACTGGGAAAAGACTTATTGTAGGAACATTCTTGGAAAATGCCTTCTTAATATTGTGCTTAGTTGTTTTACTTTGATACAGACACTATTGGTGGGCATATTGCAGAATTATACCTCGATCCGAACATCTCGTACAGGAAGTTGATAGATCTTTTCCAAATATTCGCGGACATCATGCCTTGACATCCTGAACAAGATTTGCGATTTAACTTCTTCCAATAGGAACAACTCCTCATTTTGAATTAATTTTTCTTCAATAGGAACAACTCATTTTGAACCAACTTGAATTAATTAATTAATTAATTTTTGAATTAATTAATTAACTTTGAGCTTCTCGCGCACGACTCATTCACTTTCACAGTCAACGCCTCTGTCCTGTGAATTATTTTGGTTGAACAAAAATCGCAAAATCTATTCTCTTCTGTTCATTCAATTTTTCCGCTCTGCTGATGTTGTTCAATGAAACAAAAGCTTGACAGGAAAACGTTTGACAGGTTAATTGGTTTACTACAAACGCTTCAACCAAACTGAATCGAACCTTTTGTCAACTTCGAATTTTACACAGTTCTTCGGCAACCGTTTCCGTCCATACGTTGGTGCTTCGACAACTTTCACCCAAAAATCCGGCAGAAACACTCGGAATTGAGGATTTGACGGTTGCCATAAACGATGTATTCGTGTTGTCATGCTGCTCTTAAACTGATTTGCTAAATGAATCGAAATTCCGACAAATAGAACTGCTTTGTCTGAATGCAACACAAGCTAACAATAAGCAAGTCTCCACATTGCAATCGCCATTCAATTTGCAAACGCAATATCAGTCAGCATAATCAACAATACAATTTTGCTGGGAATCGAAGAAAACATCCCATCAAACAAATCAATCGTCGTCTAAAATTGGTTCCATGTCATTTTCACCGTAATGTATGAGATAAAATAACTCTGAAATAACTCGAAACTAGAAAACAACGAAAAGAGAAACAATCTACTCAATAGTGACAGTATGTATAAAGCGTTCATAACGCATCAACAATTAAATCGTTCTGAAACTGAAGAACCAAATGGAAACAAATCAAACTCTTACTGGTATATATCGACCCATCATAAAGTAACAATTATCATTAAAGATCATAAACTAGTGAGCATCATTTACAACACATCTCACATGAAAAATAAACTCGAGGATTCCTTTTTGATTATAAACGAAGATATTTCCCAAGATTTGACACAATATAATCAAAAACAAGAAATAGTCAGCATATAATACTTAATAGAGGTGTTATACAAATGAAAATTTAAATGTGACATGCTAACATAGTCTGAACATGCTTCACAATAGAACTAATCATTTAACTGACGACTGAACAGAGACAGACTCATTTGAAGATACAACACATTTTCGGTATTTATCAATAAATCCAGGTAAAGATGGTCGCAGGTCGACGTTCGATAAAAACCAAATTCCGTTAGAAGATCACAATATGATTCAGCAAAATGTTTCATTTATGGTAACTGGAACCCAATCAAACCTATTACCAAAATCATTTTGTTCACAGATGAAATTCAAGCGTTCTTAACTCAGTGCGATTCATCCGCTATTACATCAAACAGCACAATGGTAAATTGTTGAATTTTGTAACATCAATCGAGTACCGTAACAATCCTGACTAAGAAAACTGTATTTATCAAATAATAATCAGACAAAATTTGATCGAACGATAAAAACTACTTCAGAAGAATGAGTGAAACTCTGTTTCGCTCATTCAAATACAACCAACAAACAAAGAAATCAACAGGTATTTCTATAAATAACAAACAAATCCAAAATTAATAACGTATAAATAAGGACAACAACTGACACATTATAAATATTACCATCCAAAAAAAAAAGAAAGAAACTACTTCCTAAGCGGTCTACGAATAGCCAACAGGATTTTCTGAATGATTTAACCAATACAATGGGACAACTACATTCACTGAAATCATTCCGTATGCCGTTTCAATAGCAAATTTCTACAGTTCAAGTATTTTGCCATAACATTCTATAAACTCAAGATACACTGATTAGTGATACGATTAACTTGATAAGGTTCCACGATGTTACACGAGTCGATGGTTGTTTTACACATGGCTTCCGAATTTTCACATGTGACATATAACAGTCATTCAACTACACTTGATCTGTTACATCCTTCTATATCTGTTACTTACCATCTACGGTACAATACCTTACGGGTACACTATAAACTCAAAATTTGACGATTACAAGCAACTGAAACTTTGTTTCCACCTACTAATACATATCTATAGAGCATACATCGAATTAAGGTAACCAATTCGGCCTTTTACATTCACCTCGTATCAAAATCAACAACAAACCTCCCCATTGTCTAATCTTAACAAATAACAAGACTACAGATATGTTTTGAAAAACACATACGAAACCTCAAAAAAATAAAAAATAAACGAAAAGAACTCAACAAAAATAGAAACCCGAGACCGTAGCTCAAAAACAAAACACTATCAAACCGTGATAAGACCGCAAAATGCGACCATAACTTCTATCCAAAAATAATGAATAACTTATGAAAACCTTATGCAAGATACCTGATACTAATGTGTTGCGAGAACCGGGTCTCCACCCCCGAATTTTTTCGAGCCGATCACTCTTTCAGGATTTCGACTGCAAAATTTTGTCTCCAACTCTTTTTTCCATCCCCCAACACACTACCTCACAAATCTTACACCTTATGCAATGAAACAAAGTGAAAATCCATGAACAACAAATACAACAACAATAATAATTATAATAAAAATAATAAATTATCAAACAATAACAAATATGACCACAATAATAACTGAACGAATCTGATAACACGCTCATTCTGAAAGCACAACGACCTCTCCAAGACCACAACTTCCTACTACTACAACAAAAAAGACACACAATTTGTGCGCATCTTATCACTCTTATCCATTCAAATTCAGATATGATGCAGTGATTCAATTTCGTCCATTAGCCAAACAATTTCGAATGAGCTAAGAATCAACAATCGCAACTGCTAAAATTTCAGTCAGTTCAATTTTTGCTTATTTCCGGAGGACGCAGCTGCTCCCTTACAACTCACCGTGTACTTCCTTATGTTTCTTTTCATCAGCTTTTTCTTTTTGTTCCGGTTTAGTTTCACCAGTGGTGAGTAACCTCCTAATTTCAGCATCATAATCATTCCATTCAGGGAAAATACGCATTGCTGAGTCGAGTTTCGGTTCTTTCGTTTGAGGATTATTACACTGAAAACAGAAAATGTAATAGAATATCGCCAGCATAATCTTATTTGCAAATTATGCAATTGTTACGTGAATAATAGCGATAAGAATCAAAAACAAAAAGTCAAAATCCCCAAGAGATCCAGTGCTCTCATTGGATCGTGAATAATCTATCCGTCATGTTACAAACTGCTACTTTCTAAACGCTCATCACCACCACTAACAGATGGAAATCAATTAAAACATTGACACTGACATCATAAAATGAACTAACCAAATCAATTGTTTTCGCGTATGGTTTTGATGCGTCATCACACCACGTTTCACACCACAGCCATTCTTGAGGTAACGATTTTATGCGAACTTGATGGATCATATTATTTGGCAAATCCTTTAACATTCAACATCACTCAAAAATCAACGAAATTCATCTGATCGTTACTAAATTAACGAAACATATATCCTACAAAAGAAATACAAAAAAACGTATAAGATGAGAAACAAGAAAGACACCTGATCTAGATTCGACAAACTATTCGGATCAGAGCTCAGTCCTTGATACTGGCCTCGTAAACGATCACCAGCGGCGATCTGTCGGAATTTCACCAGATCAATCACATAGAGAGCACTGTAACTCGAAAATCTGCTATATTTGACATTCAACAAAAGCATAAAATATGACTGACAATGAGCTTAATTCCAATCAACACTTGTTTTCTCGTTAATTCACCAAAAATTCGCTTTTAAGGACGTGCGATTGAACAAAAACAACGCTGTAGTCTGTCATTGATTGTGCTAATCAAATAATGTGAAGAACTGATAAAAATGTAAAAACATAAAGGTACATGCCCCAAATGAATACCAATTCAAAGGAAATAAGCAAAAACCTAATATGGTATTTGCGTCCAGCAAGATGATTCGCCCAATATCCCTTCTTCCAGAAACGGAATCCTTCCATCGAGGTACGACTGTCACAGAACGGAGTGAAACCGTACGGTGCACCACCCAGATCCAGCTCCATCAACTCCATCAGATCCGTCAAAACAATCTGATCGGCATCCACGTAGATCATCTTTCGCACGTCCAGTGGGAAGAGTACATCCAGGAATAGAATCTTATAGCTGCAATTCGCTTCATCATATAAGCAAACTTAACTTTACAAATTTCATCATAAAAAGACGCAAGAGTGATTAATTATGCAAAATTTTTGACATCCTTTCAGTATTATTTATGGATCTAATAGAGAACATTTCATTGAAAAGATGAATTACAACTGCGAGATTCGTCAAATGCCTGTCTGATGTAACAGCATTCCAAAAGATACCAGACTATAACACATACCCCCACATAACACGTTGTTTCTCTGTTTGTTGATGTAACCAACGCGGCCATTTATATTCCACGAGCTCATACTGGAAGCCATAATGACTTGCCATGACGGGCAGAGTTTCCTGCAAACAGAACACATAAATTGCTACCATATTATCAGAAACAGATCTCAGCCCATGGACAGTTCCCCTCCAAAAAACACCGGAATCAACTTTGTGGACAATACCGTTCGCAACATTCTGCGCCTTATTCTGACATATACGAAAATATTGTGCACAGCTACATTTGTTCCTATGCAGTTTCCCGAAACTGCACAAAACTTCGAGCCTTTGCTCATATCTTATCTCCATATTTTATCTTGTGTTCATATTTTTACCTATTTTATTTTTTTCAATCTCAAATTTTGAGTTTCTGCTCATATTTTTAAATCTTCTGCTCATACTTTTTAATCTCCACAATGACGACACACTGTGATTTCATCGTTTAACAGGCGTTTTCAACAATCAGAACAATTTCTTCAAGCCGTTCGGAATTGACAGTGGAAATAATCCGAATTGATTCTATCAGAATTCGAGAGTAAAAAAGATAGAGATAGATGAATGAGGACACCTTGAAGTGCGGTGAGAGATAATTTTTGAGTAACCAAAATTTGACGGGATGTTTGGTGTGCTTCATAACGCTCAGCATCATTATGCGAATGAAACGCTCGTAGAGATGACCCGATGCCAACGAGAATATATTAATCGTGTCGTATTTCTCACCACCACTCAACTTCCTAAAACATCTCTTTAATTCTAAATTAACACTTTTCAAAGCATCACCCAAAAACATTCCAAAATTCAGTAACATTTTCAATTCGCAATCATATCACGTCTTTTCTATTTCCCGAAAAAATTCTTCTTGACAGTTCACTTATTTCCTATCAACTGAAAATTTTCCATCAAATTCTAGCTAAATTTGAGGGAAGTGCGCATGCAAATAACTGTGCTCGTTAAAGACGCACGAAGAAATGCTGCTCCAAATCGATTGCGACTCTTCATCCACATCGTCGTCTGTCTGTTTACCCTCCGACAGAAGGTTCTCATCTTGCTTTCCTTCCTTCTTCGAGACACGCACCCGAATCGTTCGTCCACTGAACGAGTCGATCAACACGTTCACCTCATCGACGCCCTCTGATTCCGTATTCGTATGACTGCAAAATGATCACTCTTACCAGCCCACATATATATATATATATATATATATATATATATATATATATATATATATATATATATATATATATCATATATATCAACAAAACCGGCGCGTCAAGCTTCTGACGTTCACATATGTGTAACAACTATCGAAAACACGATTCAATATATCGAAAGTACACTCACTTGAATCCAACAGTATTTCTCACATAAAAAATAATTAATCAAAACAAAACTATAATAAATTTTTTCTAAGAAACAACTATGCCATCTGCAAACAGTAATATAATTCGGTGGTTTCAATCATGCTTAATGATTAGACAAGAATGATTTTGTATGTCAGAAGATAATCTATTGGAGTGTGTGCAATTCCTGTCTATAAATATACCACACCTTGTTATATCATAAATATCCTTCGATTTCCCAGCACGCAATCGCAGAACCCATACACCCGGATTGGCTTTCAGTTGGAAATATCCCTATAAAATAAGCATATTCAGACTTGAATATGCATATTCACACTTGTACATGCTAAGACTTGAATCTAACGAATACAGCACTCGATAATTCTAAACACTACAAATTACTGCAACAAATAACGGAAATTGAACAAGAGCATCTAAAAACCCACCAGATTTGCCATCACAATCGTATCATAAATTGTCGGATCATTACTCGTACCAAGAGTAAATTGCAAGCCTCTTGGTGGAGTGCCCGTATTCTCATCGAAGCAATGTCCCTCCAGAAGAATGTTCTCCAGTTCAAATTCCGACACCACATTGCCTTCAACCTGCAAACGCAAATACAATCCTTATTGCGTTCATAAAACAACACCTAATATATTACACTAAAACTGAATCATGAAGAAATATTACTAACGAACATTTTGCATCTTAATATTATCCAAATCGTAGACCGCTTTCACAGCTTGAACCATCCACGAATCGGACGGAATCAACGCAAGAGTCAATAGCTGTTTGCTGGGCAGCGACGCAAATCTGGCTTGATATGCTGCACTCGAGATACGCCCTGAATCGTCGAATGCGACCGATGGCTCCAATACCATACGATAGAATCTGAAATCTCAACCCATCACAAAAGAACAATCAACAAACATCTGCTAAATCGCCCACACCGAACATATTCTTTTCCAGCCAAATCAATATCAAGACAGAAAAGCACACAATCTGCCCTATTCATCAAGAAACCCATCAATCACCACGGCCTAATTCAAATGACCATTGTAGCCTATCATCGCACAAAACAAACTATCAATGCCCAGCTATAACAACCACGTCAAACTTCTATCTTACTGAAAGTGTCAGCGAGATATGGGAATAACAATAACAATAGTATAAATGCACACCTTTTGAGAGGTAGTTCACTGAGTTTCGATTTCGGATTCATGACGAGAACGATATCAGCATTGACCACTTGCTGAATGACATTCATTAAGGGTGCGAGTTGTTGTGCTTGTCTCGATAACGGATCAACAATACAGACGATATGCAGTGCGCATTCACCCTCTTTGGCAGCTATTTTCACAACACTGCAATGCAATCAATCAATATAACATTTTCAAAACGGAGTTCTTCTATTCCACTTTAACACTTCAAATCTCTTATTATGCTGTTTGACATTATCTTACAAATCCTATCAATTTATTCTCAAGTAGATGAATTAATGAATGAATAATTGAATACGTCACTACGCTCACCTAAAATAAATTCACCTGCCAATATGACAATGCAAAAAAACTGATTGAAAAAAACTTCATTTGAAACCTAAAAATTCACAAAATCGATGATGACAATAACATGCCCACGATAAATAGAACTCATTTTTTCGGTGAAAAAACAAAAGTGTCTTATAAGAATGGTTGAGAACAACAGATTACCTCTCTTGATCGTTCTGTAAACCAATCCAGAAACGTTTCTTTTTCGACGGATATTTGCCAACGAGTGCCGAAACTCGAGCGACGATATCGGACGACAGACCGCTCTCTTGACCCATTTGCCATTTATCAATGAAACCGGCAATTACCTTCAACATTAGAATACAACTCAATCAATCTCGCCGTGATGTCGACACTAACATAATAATTACCTTAATGATACTAATCATTGCGAATTCCTAAAACAGACCCATCGACTCATTTTCGATAAAATAACCTCAAACATCACTAAACAATACGAAACAAGGATTCCATCTCCGATCTAATTCCACCATCCAGTGTAGTTCATCATCAAACAAATACGAACCTTCGCTCCTCTGGACAGCACAAGCTTTTCCAGCAGTTGTATATCGCTATCTTCGAATGTTTCTTCGTCCACTAGTGGTCCCACAACAAGTCCGTTCGCTACCACTGCTCTATCGCCTTGTTCCAAGCCCAATGCCCGCTGGGCAAAGATCGAATGTGCCTTGATCTCGTCCACACCTAACTGTTTCAACTCTTTTCTGAACACATCAACATCCATTCCCTGCAACAATTCAAGGAATAACTGAGAAACCGGTGAAACTCGACTTTTATTCAAATGGATTCGAAGCCGAAGGATAATAAAAATGTCAACTATCGGAAACGTTCTTCCTTCCTTGCTGCGTGATTAATTGCGAAAGCTACTACCAAAAATATTCTCCAACAATAGAGACTGAAACGGCTGATAAATTCCTTCCAAAACAAGAAAAACGAATAGAATTCAAAGAAAAACCAACATTCACAGCGATATCTTCAAGTTTCAGTGAACCATCCAAGATTTTACTGGCAATTTCTTCTTTGATCAATTTTGTAACAAACTGTTTCTTTTGTGACGATGGCAATAGACGTGTTGCCGCGTTGATCAGCATCGATATGCTGTTCGCTTTCGAAACACTTTCAATCTAACAATCAAAATGATCAATAAATTCATTACATCTTCAAATCGAATCATCATCATTGTCTTCATAAAAGACCATAAAGCAACCAGAACCTAATTACGCAAATTTCACATAATACAATCACCTAAACCCGCTCATCTTATTTGCTAATAATCAAAAAAAAACTAACTCCTTCACCATCTAACAATAAATGATACTTTAAACTTACATCTTTTGGATTACTGATAAATCCGATGCGGATGTTGTGTGAATGCTTCAAGTGTTTCATCGCACTGTAAGCAAGTGCACGTCCTTCTTCAGTCTCGAAATCGGCGACGATCCATAATGTTACGGGATGTGTGAATTGATCCTCTTAAATACCATCACACTCGAATCGCATTAATTAATTTTTGTAAAACAATCAAAATGATCCGATAGTCAATACCCAACATCAGCGAAGAGAGGTGCTCACACCACCAGCAATAACTGACAATATTACAATAATATAAACGACATTAATATTGCCTTGCCTATGTTCCTTAATTCGCCTGGGTCCCTTCAAAATAGCACTTCTACTATTATCAATATTTCTGCTATTTGTTAATGTCACGATGGAATATAATACTGATATGAATGAAAGGATAACTTTTCTGCATTTCTATTTTATACCGTGAACGTCTGAGCGTAACTACCCTCAAAATGAACGACAAAATACATTGAATAAGCACTTTCTCAACACTGTTCATACAAAAATGTGAGCTTAAGATATAACATATCCCATTGTATTTTCCACAACTTATCATATACTAAATCCTCAAGTGCTTTCGCTTTCACCCAATGTCAGCATGAACGTAACACCAAATCAGAATAAAACCAACTGACCAGATCGCGTCACATATTTTATCGTTTCCATGATGCACTGATTATATTCGTCAGCATTTTCAGAGAGCTGATGAAACTGCGATGGTGACTTGACTTTACACGGTTCATTATTTGTCAAATCCAAATAGACTGCGTCCGAATAAGATGGCGCTTCCAGCACACGTTTGTTTATACGTGGCATCACGTCGGGCTGAAAAAAATATTCGATAATTGCTAGCAAATTCACATTGCATTGCGTACATCTTACAAGAAAAACTTCATCAAAACAAGTCACATAAATGAAAAACAGCGAGGATCTGCACACAACGATTATCACAACGATAGTGACAAATATCTATATAATTGACTGAATTTGCGATGAAACGTTCGGTTTGTGACATTCTTATAGAATTATCACCAAATAAATTCAATTCTGCCTCCTTATTCACTCACTGCCAGAAAAATCACATTCGCACGTGAAAGTGATTCGTAACATCGCTAATCTCACTGATTTCATACTCAGCTTATAAACATGACCTTTAAATACGATAAAGCCTATCGAATTCTATACAAATGGCTGAGATATTGCAGCATAAGCGAACCTGCGAAAGGATCCAGTTCATAACGTTGTCTTTTTCTTTCAATTTCCCACTCATAATGGCTCGTTGCAGTTTCGGGGTTGCTTTCATCACCTCACTCACGACGGTCTCTTCGAAGTGTAACGGACTTATCTTTAAAACATTACCACATTATTGCAATTATTCATGACCATTGATCTATTCAAGTAAAATTTCTCTTCTCCATATCAAACAAACAAATTTTTCTCCACAAAACTGATAAACTGAAACGACACTTACCGCAGCATCGTCCAATACCACTCCGTTCAAAAGCACTTTCGGTGCTGCGCCCAAACCGCTCGACTTCAAAAACGACAGACCAACGGAACGTCCTTGATCATAATCAGAATCCTCATTGAACACATCGTTGGAATCTTGATCTGGATATTTCTCCAGGAAATGATTTATCACTGTTTTTGGCGTTAGAAATCCGTCACCTTCCACATCGTCCCATACCTAAACACCATTCATAAAATACGACAATAACACCATTCTAATCATTCTTACAATTTCAATTAAAAATCCCAAAAATGAAAACAAAGAGGCCAACAGGCGAACGCCTTTCCAAACGTAAATCTTGAAAATTTTAACTTCTTAAACAAATCTGCATATTCGAAAAAAAAAGATGGCAGATTTCTGCATTATGATCAGATCTAAATGTATTTCATTCAACTCGTATCTAATACTGCATTATCTAAAATCACTTTTAATAAATGACAATGTCAAACAACCAATATTTCCTTCAGCACCAACAAACATATACCTCAACAAGAGCTTTGACTGCTTTCGGAACGTTTTGATCGATTTTAACGAAGTTATAATAGTTAAGCATCGCAACTGATGCGTCTTGGAAGCCCGATATTGATTTGTCGTCATTCACAACGAACACAACGCCTAATCTAGAATTTCGAAATAAGAGAATTATCTCAAAATATCGCAACTCTTAACAATCCACGACACATACTACCAACAACGGAAAATTTTTCAACAACGACAGGCAAAAAGTTGATGTCGAATTGAATTCGACCAACAATACGCTTGAAAGCAATTAGTATGGATCACGTTTTCTCACTAAATTCTTCCCGATTTCACGAAAAGCCCCAAACAAATAGGTATTCATACGTATGACGAAAACAGGGAAACAGTGTACTACTGATAGCCTATCATCCGCATATAACAACCACCTAAGTCTGAACAATGCGCTATACAAAACCGAAAATTGGACATAGGCAATCATCTGATCCAACCGAAAAGTGAAAACGCACCTCAGCGGTATACCATGCGAATAGAATGTCGACGCATATTTCAACAGATTTTTGCTCTCTTTTTGCGATGGATCCACAACAAATATCTGAAAATTCAATATAATTATGAAACAGCAATAGCATCCTATTAGTGATATTGGTAATAACAGAGAAGCATAAACTCGTAATGAGTTTGATTTGCTGATTAAATAAATAAATAAATAAATAAATAGCATCCTAAATCAAAACTTTAAAATGAAATGAAGTTATGAATCCTGAATCAAAAACAGATCAACAATTAAACTAATTGTAAGAATGCACTCCACAAAGCCCTAAGTTTCACGAGCAGAGAAAGCATCATCATTACAAGTATTATTACAATCAAAAATACGCTCAAATCTGACAGCTTCATAGAATACAAATGCCGAAATTTTACGGCGTATTCGGCACTGAGCAAAACAAACAACTCATTGATGTCTTACCAATGTAAATAAATTCCTCGCAATCGGTCGCATCATTCCCGGAAAGTACGGCTGCAGCATCAGCTTAATGCTGTTGCCCCATTGACGATACTGCTTATCCGTGTCCAAATTATTCAAATACTGAAACAAAGCACTCTTCCCCACTAAATCAAAACAACTCGTAATCCAATGTCGTTCAGGACAAAACCATGCGATATGCATTATATAACGGAATCATAATAAACATTCAATGACCATCCGAATGGGTGATTACCTACCTCGGGATGGGCTTGTCTGAAGTCGAGTGCATATGACGAGCGATCATCAGTTGGCTCAATATCCAATAGGATCGTTATGAATTCCTTCTGAAAACAAAACTCAATCCAAAACTTCTTCTCTCTAAAGCAACACGAATCGAAATGCTTAAATGGTAACCGAATGAAATGCTTTAAAAACGCTCACATATGAAAAACATCGTAAATCTAACAGACATATGAGATCAGTGCTTATTTTTTCAAAAGCGAATCAAATGCCGACCCTAAAACGCATCCTGATTGTTGAAATTTAGTTACCGACGGTTTGGATTTTGGACGACTTAAAAGTCGAACTAACAGCAGCAACAACAATAACAACTCTAACACTCATTCTAAAAATATCTCTTTTATAAAACATTCAAAAGCTAACCCTGAATCCTAATTTATAGAAGCCATCAGTGAGTTTTTGTTCTTGTTTTAACATTTCCAGTAAACTGAAAATATCCAACGAGTCCACATCCACTGGAATACCGTTCAGGAACAACGATGAATCTCCTTCGCTGATATCCAACTCAGAGAAGGTCAGTTCTTGATTCATATTCACCTGAACCGCATTGTGAAAAAGGGTGAAGCACAAACTGCACAAAGGCACAATATTTGATAACAAATACACTCACGCATCACTTCCGGATATTAAGACTGCGTGCATTCTGACTAGTGCACTATACTAAATATCTTACGGCTTTGTGTTCACCAAGCAATAATCGGAGAAAATAATCATAACCGAAAATCAAAAATACAACATCAACAACTGTCTGTCTCTAATAAACCACTCAAGATTGACACCTTAAATATGATAATTGACAATTGACGACAACTCAATTATAATAAACCTCTGTTCTGAATTCTTTTGTGACAGCTTGTCGCGAAATCGATCGTGCCAGCAATGGGAAATATTGACTCATTTCCATAAGCACAGCAAACGCCTTCTCGGGGCCAGACAATACAACTCGTTGGGCCGCTTGATAGCTGAGGTCTTGTACTTGCCAAACTTTCAGAGGCGTAAGTTCATCTTTTTCGAGCAGATGCAATCGAAACTGGTCCAGTGACTCCTTGGAGTCATTGTGAAGTTTTCTGCAAAACAAACAGGCCAATATTATTCCACTGAAAACATTGAGAACAAAACACAGACGTGACAGCATACTTTCCTAAAATCGATATCAATTCCGAAAAACAGAAATCGCACTAATGAAAAACATCGCCAAACCTTAAAATATTGAAATTGAATCCATTGATATCCTCGTAGTCCGCTACATCTGCGTCGCTTTCCTCCTCTGCTTGAGCTTTACCTCAAATCAAAATCACTACCATCAAAATTAAGCCTCTTACAGACCATTCATTTCACCATTACTTCAAAGTTACCCTATTTGTACCTGTTGCTCTAACCAGCAAAAGTGCTCACAATCAGCTTCGGCACAACTACTCCTATGAAATCATCAGCAACAATTATCCTCGGGCCAAACACTCAGTTTTAACCTATCTGTCATTTCAATTCTCAAACAGATGAAAATGTCCCAATGTTAGTAATCAAATAATTAATAAACAAGTCTTTCCAAAAAAAAGAAGATAATCTAAAATTAACATTTTGAAACTTTCATTGCTCACAATGCTCATTGTCAGCAAATTTTCAGAGACGTTGATGTTAACTAGTGATGACCCAAGAACGTCCTTAGTAAAGCAACTGATCAATGATGACACATACCAGGAATATCGCTATCATCCACTGCTTTGTATTCAGTGTTTTTGATTGCCAACTCAACACCATAGCCCGATAGAAGTACTTTGTCGTCGCTTATCTCCTTCACAAAAACGGTTCACTATCAAATACTGTCACAACCACTCAATATCTCATCCATTTTCTATTCAACATTAATTCAAATTAAGAAAATGTTACTCAATGCTGAATGCGTCAACTTAATAGATGATCACTCGATCTCCTCAAAGTCTCTTACCTTTGTCCAATGACGCAAAATATATTTTGCTTTATTGTTCCTAGCCAACGCACTTGCAGCTTTATGCATTTCCAACCAACTTTTCGTGCCCATTTCACCGTACACAACAACGGTGACATCATGAGCAGCGGATTTCGGATAAATATGATCCACTGAATACGCTATAGACGGAGGCCCCCTGAACAAGACTTTCAACAGTTATCATACGTTCGAATCTTTCATCACATCGACAATAAACGTTCAAGAATTCGAACCGGAATGAAGTGGCTACACTCAGATCTAATTATTATCCAATACGAAAATATCAAACGTCAGACAAATTTATTTCGTTCATTGATTCAGGTTCGATGAATCAAAATTTTGTGTTCAATCAGTCGATTTCCAGCAAAACTCAATAAGAAACAACTTCAGCGCCTAACAACAATAACCGTTTCCTAGACCGTTCTTGTCCTCATGATAACTATTTGCGATAGCCGAATGGGCAAATTCATTACATCAACGAAATTTAACCAACAGTAAAATTTAATATCAATTCAATATTCGTTTGCAACATACCTCTCATCAGCATTCATTATGAAATGCTCCAAGTTTTTGGCATCACAGACGATCTCACCATGCACGACCGCATATGCATCACAATTCACTTTATGCTCACCTCCCAACTGAATTTAACTTCAACTATTCATAACAATTCAAATCTAATCACGATAACAGTAAATAATTCATCACAAAACCCAAACATTATGTTTTTTAGCCCTGCGATTTCACTAAAAAATTTGCACCTGATCGGAAACCAGTTTTGTTTTTAATTTTATGTAAACTTATGTAAATTGATCTTATGTAATAAATATATCTTATGTAACTTTTTATGAAAATATATCTGATATAAACTAAAAACGAAACTGCGTTTCTTTCCTGAGTTCTACATCAAGCAAAGGTGATCTCAGATAACTGAACACTGTTGCTTGCCACAAAAATAATAATTCGCACACTTGAATTAAGCATATTACGAATAATCCCGAATTGAAAATCTGACCTGTTGGAAGAGCTGAACACTGGGTGAGTGAACCCGAAGAGAGAGTGCAAATTTCAGTAGTCTGCTACGTGATTCACCCAATAATTTACTGGCCAACTGCACTGCCACATCATGTTGTTTCGCATCACTCACTGAATTTTACATTTAATTCACATTGCCTATTTATTCCACGACGAAATGTTCTCAAATTTCGAAAAAACTAAAACTAAATGAGGATAGAACTGCCCCTGCCTGACATTCATTAATTATATTGCACAATTGTGTCACTTCGAATTATTTGAATTTGATTGGAATATATCGTATTCTGAATGTGCTATAGGCTTACATTTTTATTTTACAAATTAGTTTTCATTCACAATCAGTTACGGACAGGAATTCTTTTGAGGTTCTTCCTCGGAACAATTATACTATTTTGCAGGATTCTATGATGAACCATGATAAAAGGAAAAGTGAAATATTCTTGGCATGTAAGGCATTGTTCATTAATTGTTGCTTATTGTTAAGTGTATTTTCTGTTTGGTCAAAATACCGGCAATTATTAAGCATATTGTATTGCTAATACGGTAACATACTGTAATACTATTACTACAGTATATTACTGCATTAAGCAAGCAACAATAAGCAACTGTAATACTGTAATGCAGTACTGCATCAGTACTGCCAATCCAGTACACTGTAATACTGTCAATAGAGTTGTTAGTACAGTAATATACTGTAAATACATTGTTTTGTTAATATAGTAAAATACTGTAAGACGATTTGTGATCAACTGCACCATATTGCTCTACTTATTGTTAGATCTAATTCGATGCATTGTTCTACGTATACGAATACGCAATTGCGGCAGCATTCCCTGAGTTGATCACACCAACTGATCAGTGCATTCAATATCTAATACTGCCTTCTTATAGTCTGCATATCTCTCACTCCAAATCACTGTACAGCCCAGTTTAACGACTGATATGTCAGTGTTTAAAGTAGTTATCCTCATGACCGGTGCTCTTGTTTAGCTACTTCAAAAATTAGTTAGTATCGTAATCGCTGTTAATATCATATCTTTAGGATGTGCAACTTCTTTGGGCCTACAGAATAAAGAAACTTCTGCCTGCTCAACATTTCATTTAAAAAATCTCTTCAGAAACTGAAAACTTAATTAAATTGAATAATCGAAACTGAAATAGGCATACATGAATTCCATTCGTTTGCATTGACTCCATCAATGATTGTGTCCACATATTTCCAGAACATCCCATTACTCTCTTTGGCCATGAACTCACTGCAACAAAAAAGATTTATTTTCCTATTGCTCATTTTTCGTTCAATTTTTCAGAATTATTTCAGATCATCTGAAGAAGATATTCACGGTTTGAGGAGAACCATAAGTGGAATTGAGAACGAGTTTAAAAAGTTTTTAAAAAAATACCTCGTTTCGGCCAAAAACGGTGTTTGTGACCATTTCGCATGAAGTGACGTAATGACGGCCTTCTTTTTGCGTTGACTCGGCTGTACATCACCACCCAAAATAAGAGTCAAGCTAATGACCGATGTCAAGAGCAACCGTAAAAGCATTGCTTGTTTCACGTTTACTGAAATTACCATCCGAATGGTTATGAAGAAAATTTCTCGTTTTCGTAATCAATCGTCAACGTGTTAAGTGATATCTACGAAAATTTTCTTTTTCTTTTCTCAATTTTAATAACGATTCACACGAACATATCTAACGACATTCCACGACTTCCATAATCCCCATTCGCTACTGCACATTATGAATGTAATGGGAAGTATGAAAGTGACAAGCCCGGGCCAACAAGCCGAGGCAAGCATTGCAGCCGAGCCGGACTGAAATTCACTGGCCTGGGCTGATTTGCTGAAATTGAGCTAATCTATGAATACAAGTACATTGTAAGTACATTGCGGTGACGGCAACGCCATTGAAAATTACCAAGCATTGCAAAAGTTGGTGGATAGGCGAATCGATTCACTTATGCAGAGCATTACTTGATAATCTCATGCAGAGCATTACTCGGAAATGAAAGGCAAAAAGTACAAAAAGTCATTACTTTATAGAAGGAATTTTATCTAGAGACACGTCATGCATGCAATTAGCTGAATAATTATATTGCATCACGGAAGTGAAGCAAAAATGCTGATTGCGAAGCAGAGTTGAAGTATTGGTTTAGCGAATGAAATTATTGTGGCAATTCCACATCTAGCAGTGTTTCAGTCGCTCTCGACCGTTGATTTAACTTTCTCATGAGTTTAACATTAATTCAGGTGTCTGAAGATGGTTTTTCTGAGTAAGTTGCAAAATTCAACCGGAGGAATACCACCACTCCATGTTCTATTAACCTGAAATACATTGAATGATGAAATAGGAGTTGATGTATATGTATCAAATTTGGATGACGTTTTTTAAAGTGTTTAAAGAATTAAATTCCAGTCGTATTCGTGCAGTTTCAGAGCACCAGAGAGTACTCCAGTTGTGAGTTTTCTGTGACGTTTTCATTGAAAAGTGCCGAAATGTCTCTGAATAAATGGAAATTGGATCCGATTGCTGGTGGATCACGAATCGCGAGTCGTGCGCTGGACAATTCTCTGAATCCTCCGGGTTTCTCACAAAGCGTTTCTATCGCACAACAGGTGCACTATTTATCACATTTTCTCGATATGCATTTTGATTTCATCATTGAATCGACATTTTCAAGTAATTGATTACCGTTGTTGAGGTGGTCAGTCGTGTTATTGGACATTAACTCATTTTCATGTTGAGGATATCTGCAAACTCGTTCAAGCATTTGTAAATTTAGAATCACCTTCATATCTGAATAGAGCATTAAACTACTCAGTGAAGATTTACTCGTTCGTGTTCCATGCGGAGAATATCGCAGATTAAGGATCCTAAAAGTGCAATGACAGTGCAAAGAATAAATTTATAAACCAAAAAAGGCAAATAATCTTGACCAGTCATGATCCCGAATAAAAGCAAAATTGTACGATTACTGGACTATTCCAGTAGATCACGACAAAACGAGCATCTGAATTCAACCAAAACTCTATATTATCAATAGTTCTGGTAGATTTCTCATCTAATCCTGCAGTAATGTTTGCAGGTTGATCAAGGAGGACGTAACGAACAAACGCAACATTTGATGACCAAACGTGCCTGGGATATGGCACTTCAACCAATCAAGAGTTTACCAATGAATATGTTTATGATGTATATGTCTGGCAATACCATCTCCATATTTCCGATTATGATGATCGCCATGATGGCTTGGAGACCTGTGAAGGCACTTATGAGTGTCAACGCTGCGTTCAAACCTCTTCAGGTTGTTTATTAAAACTGCTTTCAAATTGTCTTTCACGAAAATTCATCCGTTTTTCGTATTTTGCACTAATTTTATTAGGGTGTTGGTGGGTTTTAAAGACCTCAACTACAGAGTTTGATGCAGAACTTTTAAAAAAGCAACATAGTAGATCCGGCACTCGCTGAGGGAATGTTAGCGATTTTTGATGTGATTGGTGAATGTGTAATATAGTGATTTGTATATTTCAGGATGAGCACACAGGTAATTTGTTGATCCATAAAATCATATTTGTTCTGGGTAATATGATAGCAGTGGCGATGGCACTGTATAAATTACACGGAATGGGTCTGTTACCGAACCATGCCTCGGATTGGCTTGATTTTCAGCAACCACCCCAACGAATGCAATACGTGCTTGTCTCCGATTCATTTGTTTGAATTCACTTATTCGTCGTCATCGTATTTTGCAAAAGTTTGTAGCGAAAGAGCAGAAAAGCCGAAGGTTGTATTGCGTTAGAATGTTTTGTGAGTAATAGATGCACAATAGAACGCATTTCTTTGGCTAGCTGAAAATTTGAGTTGAGTTAATGGAAACGTGGTACAAGACACATTTCAAGGTACAAAGCAGAAAAATTTCCTTTAGAACAGATTGGCAATTGCAAGAATTTTTATATACTGCAATGGTTTAGTGCATCAGAATTTTGAAACGGTCAAGTGATCCTAATTCCCTTTGTATTTCTCAGTTTTTAAGAAATTCTGTGTTCTAGTAAAGGATTATTTGTTTGGTTGAACGACGTTCTCAAGTTTTCGAGTTGGGTCTATTGTATGCTTTAGAAACTGTATTCTTGAGAACTGGAATAACTTGACAGTGCGTCTAAAAAGCAGTGTTCATTTGAGTTATAAGATTAATCATCAGTAATTATCATTTAGCTCAACATCTTACTGAAATTGTTATTTCACTGACGTTTTTGATATGCATATATCGTTATATGATACGATTTTTAGTAGCTTTATAATGTGATATCAATTGAATGTGTTATGTCTGTGTGCGTCATATTACCGTTCATTCATTTAACTGAGGTAATATTTATTTTTGCATTGTGTTTGTGTAATGAGGTATAATAATTGTTCGTGTTTTCTTTTGAATTCATTGCCGTGTGTGCATGGAACGTTGACGTCTGTTATGAAGCCCTCGTGTTCCTTTGTAATCGTTCATTCAACAACATGCGTTATTGTTGCCGTTGAAATCTAGTATTTTTTCGGTGAGGTTAGCATCTGAATCCATCAGCGGAAAGCTGGAACATAGGAAATGTTCACGGCAGTTACTCATGATTCTCTTGACGTTGCGTCGTCGCGAAAAATAAAATTATCCTAGCCTTCCTCAGTAGTTAGGTTCAGTGGAGATTCTGTGGACCCATTATTTTATGTTCGCAAGTATATTGTCGTTCTTCATCAGTGAGTAATCTATCATAAACTTAACGTTGTCACATTCACTGATACGTTTGCTTGAATATTATTCGTAGAACGTCTTATATTTCTTATTTGATATGTCATTTGAAGAGACAAAATGTAATCATTCATTCTTCAAACGAAAATCGCATAATTTACAGTAACGTTTTGAACAAATTACAGCTTCAAGATGCGATAAAACTATGTCATAAAATAATTCATAAAGCCATCCGATGGAACAATTACATGAAGTACATTAAATTACATGAAGTACATTCTGCAAATAATGTAGACATTCAATATCTTTATATATAATAGCAAATTACATCATATGATATAGATCTTAGCATATTAGAACAGTTATTATCATTTGCGAAAGAAGGCAATTCGATCGGGAACAATCTTGGAACACCAATCAACAATAGACAATAAATATCACAGTTGACAGTCACGATAGAACATATCTCACTGAAGTTAAGATGTGGCAATTGATTAGAGTGCTGAACAATTCAGAGGTATTGAGCATGTTATGACAGTCACGATTCATGCACACTGTTAACTATGCTCTCTGGAGCTTCCCACGTTGTATTGTAACCTTTCCATGTGCGACGATCTGGTGCAACAAATATGCGAATGTTGTTCACATAGCATGCTACAACACCAAGATAAGCGGTTCGAGGAACACCTGCCTGAAAGGTTTATTCAGCTTTTGTTTGCAAGAGAAGGAATAAACCGAGAATGTTTACGATGACTAGATCGTTTCATTTAGGTGTGTCTTGTAAGTTTCTAATATACTGAACTGAGACGAAAGTTTTAGTGGAATAAGGATATGAAATTTTTTTAAGAAGAAAATTGTTGAATGTTTGGGATAGGTGAGAATAACTACATGGGTTCGTCTTCATCACAAGGATTGAATCAGTTCAGATTTATCACTCAAAGCTACATCCAATTAGGAAACCCTCTAATGGATAGATGTGAACTAGATCAAATGTGATAAGCATTCAAACTGGAGAATATCAGCAGTCCTTCACGAAGACCTTTCAAACGAAAATGATTCTTAATCATTGGATGAATGACTTCCATCCGTTCGAATTACAGCACTTGAAATCACATGACGGAATGCCCATTTTACTCCACCTTTTCATGACTAATAGAGTCGTCGACCTACCTTGAAATCACCCATAATTTGCAGTTGTTTAGCGATATCCAGATACCTTTCTAGCCTATCATATTCAATACGATATTCTCGGCTCTTGTTGCCTACTCCTCGAGCAATTCTTGCTCTCAACTTCGAGAATGGCAATAAAGGTGTTGAGTAGACATGCTCGATGAAATGTTCATCGTAATTCTCCTGAAATAACTCAAATCATGATCAATTTAAACAATATGAGTACCTCCGCTCGCTTCAAGCGATTTCCTAAAATTATCAGTCGATTACTCTCAAGAAATTCAGCTAAATTTACGGTACGTCGGTCAAAATTTCGATTTCTTTGAAACATTTCTCACTACTTTTTATCTTGTCCTCAGCACAACATTTAAGTAGAAAACGTATGGCAAACTGGGACCAACCTTGAGCAAGTAATCCAAATTGAGCAATGTAAAATTCACAGGCTTAGTATTGAGGACAATTTTATTCAGATGATTAACAAAGAACAATCCACTGAAAACAAATTCTCAGCATTAAACAAACGTTCTTGTGAACTTGCATATGTGAACTGTCGGTAGTCATAGATGTGCTTGATCTGATCATATTTTAGATCGATTTCCAGAACCGTTCAATGGCATTCATCAGAACAGTAATTTCACAACGTAATATGCATTTGTGGTTGTAATCATCATTCACGTATACTTTAAAGTGGTGTAAATCCCCGTAGAGACTCTTCCTCTTGAATTAAAACTAGTTTTTCGAATTACTCTGAGGAACTACTCTGAGGTGAACACTCAAACTATTTTGAAACGGTCCAAAATCAGCAAAAATCATCAGGCTGTTTGACTGGAACAAGAAGCATACTTGCTGGCTCCCTTCTTGCCTTCAGGCGTCATCGCGGTTCGTGAGATTTCCGGACGAATACAGGATCGATTGTTTCGTCGTGCCGGATCACGGATCCAATCATCCCAGAAACCCGTAGGCCAGATTGGTCCAAGCTCTTGCCACAGCTCACTGCAAATCAGTTTGCTATTACGAGCGATTTTCATAGAATCATGCAGAAAATGCATTATTAAAAAATTTAACAGCGACTTTTTATTGCCAAATACGATTGCAATTATGGCGACAATAAAAATTTCGCCAGACGAGAAGATTGCTCCGCTTTTATAAATGATTTTAATGGCATAACTACATTTCTAGATGGAATCGATTGAACCCATAAGAAATGAGGGAGCTGATACCCTCTACGATTAGTGCATACCAAACTGGTACATGAAACTTCATTGCTGAATAGCAAATGATAAGTTCTACAAAACAAAAAACAAAAATGCAATTTCGAACCTTGTCATCATCCAGCCTAAACCTGGAAAGAAATCACTGCGATGCAACAAATCATACGCACTCGTATCGATCAGATTTGGTTTGCCGTTATCATTCCACGCTGACACGCAATACAATGTGCGATCCCGTTCTAGCAGATAACGGGTTGCACTAAAATAATCGAAAAAATCTGGTGCTATATCGAGATCATCTGAAAAATCACAATGACCGAGTAAAAGCTTTCAGCTGAACGAGGAGGCAATTATGCAAAGTTCGCTTCGGAATGAGAATGGAACTCCTTTGAGATGAGATTTCTCTTTAACATTGAAGCTGAGGTTTTTGGAAAATTCGGTTTTTAGGCTCGTAACTTTTTCATGAGATGAGTTTACAATGACAAGCACACAAATTTTGTGATAACTGTTGAAGAGAAATTCAATTGTGCCTTAGAATTTGAACACTGCAGATTTGAAAGTGTGAAAAATAATATGGAAGTAAAAAATGTTGCCCCAATGAACGAACGAACCTTCAGTAATAATGACACTCTTATAACCGAGTGTATCGAAAACGTACGACAGACCAAGTTTATAATGTCGTGCAATCATATAATACGTTAAATAGCGCCCCATATTTGGAGCTGCCGTAACATTCGCCTTTTCACCGCTTAGATGCTGCAATTTGCTTAATAATTACTTAGTTCACTGATACTGAATCAAATAGTAACTACTGGTCAATTTCGCGTTTTTCATTGAAATTCGTTTATCATATTCTAAAAGAAGCGAGTTGTTGGGAACATGATTGATCGAAAAGATACTTTAAGATGATCGAAGACGAATGGTACTACCTTAACATATCTGACGGATTTGGCAAGATTGCGCGCAACACCCGCCACTTGGTTATCATCACAGTCTTGGCTGACAATTATCGGGAATTTCTCGGCTGAGGTACGATATCTTAAAATTTCAATGAATTTGAAATGATCATTCAGAGATCGTTTTACTTCATCGCTATGCCATTGATAATGTCTTCGCAATGTCCATCATCTGACGAAGCGTTTGATAGGGTGTTTTACTGCCGACATTAGGAAGAGCAAACAGTAAGATGAGATTGAAACGGCACATTTCTTTACACGTGACTTTAACGTGACACTTAAATGTCGGTGAAAATAGTGTGTCAGAGGACATCAAACATTCTTAAGACGATACAACCAAAATAACGACATATTTCTATAGAAATCATTCAGTCTTCTACTTCAACCTTTTTCAATTGTACAGCATCGCTTCCATTGAATTTGGGACTGTCATACTGTAAATCTCGACGATGAGAACAAAAATAGATCATTCATGCATTCATCTCTAATCATTTGAAACGCACAACTATGCGTTTTGAATGGTGAACATCACTGCTCTAGAAATGTTGCGCCCTTTCAATTTCTCAATTGTGATTTCGCTCTCTTTTCATAAGGATGATTCAACAGAGTCAGTGTTATTTTAAGATGAGATGGGACTGAAATGTGGAAATAAATTCGAACTTGAGCAATTTTTTGAGGTGATTATCGAGTGCGACTGCACGATGACACGCGAACACAAGAACTGGAATGGGTTCTGGCCATGCACCGCCGCTTTTAACTGCGTTTATCACCTGCTTACCAACAACATCTGGTCGAAGTCGTTCACCTCGATGACGAGGTTGAACTCGAATGCTATCATCTTTTGATATCAACCTTCCGTAGATAGCTTGCTGAGCGGATAATTCCTGTCTGAACTGATTGCTTAATAACCTCGAACTATTACGTGGTTGAATTGAAGAAGTGGTGATTTTGGATGTGAAATGCCATTGTTCTTATAAAAAACTATTCTTCTTGAGTTTGCCTGCGAAAGAGCTTGGTAACATCAATTCCTCACTGAAGACATTGTATAAGCCGCCTGCATTCAGGCACTCTTAAAAATTCCTATTTTAACTAGCATTTGGTATCATGGACGTTCATTTTAAACGTTTATTGAGCGCCTTATTCTTAATGAGTTTCAAACCTCGTTCTGCAATGGAAAGTAATCTTCACCAGTGCAATAACAATAAAAGTAAATTGCCAACCTGATTTTCTCAACATTGGATTCACTATCTTTCAGATGTCTTTCGAGTTGTTCAACTTCCCATTTCAAATCCTCGAAATTTTTTGTCACTGACTGAAATTGAAAATTACATTTCATTAATTACATTCAGCTCTGAACACCTAGACTTTCCGTGAGCTCAAAGCACTAAAATATTCTCTGAATGAATGTCAATGAGCACAAAACGCATCCACTCGTTTCATGGCGAAAAATCATTCAAAATTCGGAAATTAGCGATTTTCATACGAAACAAACTGCTTTCAATTCATAAAACTCGCTCGCAATTCAACGAACAACATGACGATTTAAATGTTGTGATGGCTTCGGTAAACGTTTCTTCGAATACCTCTTTACGGTAAAAAAAAAAATTCAGTGGAATACATCAAATTTCAATTTCAACTCTTCCCACGTATTTGATCGAATAGATACACGATGAAATTTTCATTGTGCAATATGCAAAATAACCAACAAAAAAACAAACGAACGTTCTCTCGGTTGAATGTCCAAAAGATGTAAACGTAGAAAACAACTACGCCAGCAGCTAATAACTGCAATAATAGCCTCGAAAAGTATGTCGACATTTCAACATTTTTTCAACTTTTGCACAATTCTTCTCGTTGACCAGTTCACAACAAGTACCAAACAATAAGGCAGGCTCCTGAATTATTTAATATTAATAATTTAGTTGGGTGAATGATTAGTGAACGCTTTCGTTGGGACATTCTCGCACTCAACTCAAACGGAAACCTCAACGGAAATTAGGTGAGTGTCAACGGAAAGGTCTATATATGTATACACAGCAATTAATGTTTTGAAATATAACGAATACGTTGAATTCATTTTCAGATATTTCCGTTAAAAAATTTTTGATGATAAACTCCTTCAGATATTTCCGTTAATATAACGAAGTGTTTCCATAGCTACGAGGTGGATGTAATGACTGGGAAGGAACGAAATTAAGCAGATGGATCATTTGGTCGGAACTTTTGTTGAAATGGCAGATTTGAAGAATGCTAAAGATAGATGTAGATTGTAATACAGGTGCATTAATGAATTAGTTATTTGATGAGCAATTGCAACTCATTGCGAGTTTATGCCTCTCTCTTATCACCATTATCACAATCATCCTTGATATCCTTCTTTCCGCGCATTTAACGATAATAGCGCTGGGAATTATCTGTCTTCAATGAATGCTAACTTTGATCATTGATTACGCGAGCACACAGGTTTTAAGATACTCTCCGATATTGCCTAATGATTTCTAGTGAGAGGGACTCAATAACAGCTCAAAGTGTAAGTTCGTAATGGAATTCTATTGTTGATTCAAGATATCAAATAAACTGATTCGCGGATATCATTGAACAACTGAATTGAGCAAGGAACATCATGAGAATCGTTCGTGACAGATTACATAATAACATAGCCACATAACATCGTTATGTGGTTATGTTATTATACAATCTGTCATAAACTATATAATTATAATCTAGTATTAAATAATAGATACAAGCCGGATCATAGCCTGACTCAGGCTCACAACATTAATAATATTGGTGATACACCACTCGGTTTTGAGCAAAACTACCAATATCAATCTGGTATTATAACTATTGAATTATGCAATCTGTTATTATAAAACTATCGCCACGTTGCAATGAAGTATTCTGATCATCGAACTAAACTGATACGAGAACGATTTATTGAATAAACATTTCAAAAAATTCAATATAGACCACAAGCCGATATAAAACAGTGATATCGTGGGAATGCAATGGATCTATTCAAAATATCAAGAGAATTTAGAGTTTAAAGCTTTCGGCAAAAAAAGTTTTACTTTTTTTCCGATGAGAACTTATGGTTTCATTGTTTTAGAGAAGAAAATTGAAGTTGCAAGGCTACTTTCGTCAAAAACTGACGATTAATGACAGCCGTCAAGCAGATGCTTGACTCAAATAATGCAATATTGCATTCATGCACGTTCTAGAATGCCGCAGCAAGCCATTGCTGTGCTGGGATTAATCATATTTCTTGAACATGAAAACCACCCGCAGAAAAGGAAACCACCAATGAAACCAACCAATCGTGATTGCCAACCAAACGCTTCGTGAACAAGTAATACTAGTGATAAAAATAAATCATCACATTTGGGCTAGGGCATAGACAGAGGCTCATTCTGTGGCCTGAATAGCCATTTAAAGAATGAATACTCATAAATTATGTAAATTGACCTCATTTATGACGTATTGTACAATATGCAAATAATTTCAATCGAGGTTTCCTCCAACGATATGCAAATGACTCGCAATTGAAATTGTGCAAATTGTGTGCAAATTTAGCAGTGATTAACGCAATCTTATTGGGAATTTAGTGTTTTAGACAGCCGTCACTTTCATATGCAACAGTTTATCGAGCTCTTGGACCGTTACTTTTATCTTTTGAAACGTCGATAAACATATCCCACAAATTTGGATGTTAATAACGCTGAAAGCTTCTGGAATTTCAAAGAACCACAGAAATTTATGAGCACTTACTTACTTTATCGGAACTATTGAATAAATGTTAGTGAAAATGTTCGTTTTCACGTCAGTTAACCTCGAATGCCTAATTTCGACAATATTCTGCCAGCTGAATAAGCATAATATAGTGAAAACAAATGTGCAAAGGAGCGAATGATTTCTGAACTCGTTATAATATCACTGAACACTGTTTGCAAAATAATGGAACTATCTAAGCGCTGTGCGGCTCATTAATATACATTTGCTGCTCAAATTATGAATCTCTGAGCACATACACATTACATGTTCAAACGAATTCAAACATTATGCAAATTTCCCGAATGCTGTGATCGCCCCATCTAACGTTAAGTGGTGATGATCAGAGCGATCGACGTACGATGACTGATCACAATTGGGCTCTGACATAGGCAGAGGCTCATTCCGGGGTTGGAATATCCATTTAAAGAATGAATGGTCTATCTTAAGACGATCAGGTAGGTATCTACTGAACAAATTAACAAGTGATTCAAATGGATACTTCATATCCAGCTCTATCATAGTCGATTCTATCACATCCGGTTATATCATGTCTATTGGACAAATAGACGGCTCACCGGCAAAAGCCTCAGCCTAAACTTCAGTCCAAACGCAATCAATTCACCACCATCAATTCAGCTAGCTAGGTTCGATACTGAAACACTTCAACAACGACTTGAGGCGATCATATTCTGGATGGAACGCTATGCTCCATTCATATCACCTTACATTCAGTGATCTTAAAGCTAAAAGCGTGAAACTGATGCCACAGATGACGACGACAGCTTAAACGTATACAATACAAATGCAATGCAAATATCAATTTCATTTGACATCATCGTTTAATCAAATGGTCTATTTGATATGGACAATTGTGTAAACATTGAATTAATTGTTTGACTTTTCAAGAAGAAGCACAACTTGGTTGGATCGAATTCATTGTGTGAACAACACAAATTGATTTATTTCATCCGATTGACAATTGATTCATCTGAAAACGATTGCTTTAACCCTGAATATTCAATTATCACAATTAATTTGCCGGACAAGACTGAATGAATCTGTTCTTTCAATTATGAATACTGAATGAACAACTAGTTCATTTGAATAAACGAAAATGTGAACGCTAATTTTTTCGATGGATTCGCTAATTGTGAATATTTTTATGAGTTCTCAAAAACTACTTCAATTATATAATCAGCTCAGAATTAGTTAAAATATGGCACAAAATAACAATGACTCACACTGAATTGGTACTGAATTGGTTTGATAGTTGTGAGAGCTGAACGAGTTGAAGGAAAGGACTGAACATTTAGGGAATAAAACCATTCGCGAAGTAAGGAGAAGAGGCGACAATGTCTTTCGGAAGGAAAATAAGAATCAGATGGATACTACTACCATAGAAGCACCACAACAACAAACACGAAAACAACATACATTTCCGCCTTGAATCAATAGCAAACGCAAGGCAAAATGCGAAACTTCTTTCCGAATGCATCATCAATTCAATCAAAATCGTCGTCGCGTCTATTGGAAACATTTTTTTCTGGTCGAACATTCACTTAACTGCCCTTAAAATAAGAAGGCCAATAGACAATTGGCTCTTAGTTTGTGGTTATAAAGCCATCAACACTGCAATATCTTCCATTTCGAGTTCCACACAACTTTCAGCCGTTATCAATCGATACGTTTTTTTTTTTGGTTAGTCAAGAGAGTCATCGAATGCCTAAGAAACATTTGAATATTTCAACATTGGAGTGATAGTTTCTCGAGCAGATACAACTTTGAAACAGATACACATATATTCTCAGACACGTTTTTTGAACGAACAACAATAGATTTTAACAAATGTTGCTTGTTCGTTTCTTCCGACGAATATTTTTTTCGAAATGTTTCTTCGCAATACTTTTCGTAATATATCCTCGTTCGCAAGGAAATTTTGAACGTGATTCGTAGTACCTGTAATAACACTGTTCTGATTATGAGACAGCGAACTACTTCGCTTATGAGCTAAAATTATCGATGCAAAACCCGACTAGGTCATATGTCAGGAACCCTGAAATCGCTCTCGGTTTTGACGGGAAAACATTCAGTTCGTAAGGTAGAAGTGAATAGTTTCCTTTTCATACCCCACAGTGTCAGATCGGTTCATTTCTATCACTGAATTGTATCCATTTAAGATGATAACTGTTCAATCAAATGAAATTCAGTACTTGACGATACAAAGTTTTCGACTCTATCGGAGATCGCAGTTATTCTGCTACAATACGATAAAATCACTCCAGAAATCTGGAAACAGTCGCAGATTGGAGAGAGTTGTTCGGCTGCTGGTAACTTTATCAGTCTTCTTAGACGATCGAATTTCTGCGGTCTTAGACGAGGATTTATTAGAACGCAACTGTCTTAATAACCCTATTCCACCTTACGAAGATTAAGGAGTAACGAGAGCCAAATCAAAAGATTTCTTTTGCGGACCGTATTTGTTTAGTCTTCTCGTTTTCAAGTATAGCGCAAATGTGCTATCGATACACTGAAGAGTGACAGAAAAAAATGCAATTCCATTAGATCATTTTAAAGAGAAATTGGACCCGAGGGAAACTGACGGGATGCACGGAGCTGATGAAGATGAATGAATGGACGAAAAAAGATATATTATAAGATGATGGATAACTCAGAATAGAGCCGAGTCGTCAAATTTGACCGATTATGAGAACACACTAATAAATGTAATGAACCGACATTATAGCTTTGTCATGCGAGTGATATTATCTTTATCCACTATTCGGGAATCTCTCAAATGCAATTGATTACATAAAAGTATCGTACTCACGCACGCAAAAATTACGCCCTTTTGTCATAGACGACAAGATGTTCGTATAGCTTAATATTAATATAAATGTATAGAACTATATCAATTCCAGAGACATTCAAATAAATACGATCTCGTATTTCCACGGTGTCAGTCACTTGGAAACAGCAGCTGAGATGATTTCTAGTGATGATAAGCGACGGATAAATGTGTACAATGGGCTGGTGGTGGTTTGGAACTGATCGTGAGAGCAAATCGTAAACAGTATTAAAATAAATGATGAATTATTTCAGAGCCGTATTTCGAGCTGTGCACTGTTTTTTGCCTGTACTTTGCAAAGTTAAATTTCTCGGGCACTCTTTCACATCGCATTTGCTGATCACTGAATATCTTTTAAATGCAAGTAACAGCAGTGAAAATTTCGTGACAGCGGAAAAGCCATGACCTCGGATATACCATTTGCAGAGGGCAAAGAAATCGAAGATTGTCACTGCCTGTTTTAGTTTCCAATTCCTTGAACAAATTGGGTTAATACTGCTTAATTTTGTTCTCAAATTAAATGATGTCAAGGTGCATGTGACTGAACCCATATGAAGAAACACCACTGCCAACGAACCCATATGACGCCAATGAATGCTTTTATTCGGATTTTTTCCGGAGTCTGATGTGCAAATTTATAGTTTAACAAACATTTTTCAGAGAAACGATCAACATTATTTTGAAATGATATCTTCAATTGTACTGCAATTTCTTCGAAGCTCTCATAAAACGACCGACCACCTATAATCCACAAAGCAATAATTCCACAAGCAGTCTCAAGAATTTGCAAAATCAATTCAAAACGAGTCGAAGCGTTTCTACAATTGGATAGCACATAATTGGTAGATGAAGCCAATAAAACCAGTGCACTAGCAATTCTATCTGATTTATTTTTGATTGCAGTTTCATGGGTTGTAAGAATCACAACCGAAACAACTGTATGCAGTGGAAGGCTGAACGACAAACAGGTTACAGCGCATCTAATAAATCATGTGAATCGACCGAAAACGATCAACGTTATAGTAGTATGCGTCACATGTCATTGCTGAGCTATCATTACTATTATTCAAGATCAATGGGAGCATTCGATAGTAAGCAAGTGTAATACAAAAGAACTGCATGTATTAGATGGAAAATCAATCGATTGAGAATTGCTTAAGATTGATCCATTAAAAATTTTGCTGGCCGATAGTGGAAGCTGTCGACAATTAAAAAAACAAATGAGATGAATCTGGCATAAGCTTTGCAGAGAGTAAGAAAATAATGGAATGAATGAGTTGGTGGTTAAAATATCGCTATGGATATTGCTTATTAAATAGTTCTGAATCGTAGAAGCCAGTCGTTCCCATTTAATTCTATGCATCAGCGGAAAGGAGTTTTTTTTTTTGTCTGTTTGCTTTCAGTCATCGGTTAATCGACGACAATGAAATTTGTTCATGGCACAAGTATGACGAAGTGTGCGGAAGGAAGTGTGTGTGTGCTGCAAAAAGGAAATCGATGTAATTCGATTTCGCATAATGCACGAAAATGCACTTGTTAGTAGTTCTCATGGCAGTTCAATTGAGCACTTAATTGATCATTTTTATTTTTGATCTCATTTTCTCCATTTCATTTCAGTCATTTTAAAGCTGCTGTCACTTGGACAGAAAAACTTTAGCAGCTGCATTTAGCACTACTGAATTTCACTTGTTTCTGACAATGTGATTATTTCGGCAATGCCATTTACACGATGGATATCGTTCACCACATAAACCAGTTAGTCGTCATTTTTACAGGCTTGTGAGCGACAATTAAGGCTACGTGTCTGTTTCTTCTGCTCAGTGGGTGTCGATAACGAAGAACACTTACAAACATAAAAGTAAACGAGCACAATTGATTGACAACTGATTATCCACTTATGACATTCGTTTGGCTGAAAACATTGATGGGATGAACATTCCGTCAATTAATATCGCTCCAGCAATTGGTTGCAATATGGTGGCGTATTTCATTTTGCGAACGACGAAATAATTCTGCGGAATGTTCGAAAAATAGTGACGACGATAATGATAAAAGTCACATCGATACGTTTGGGAGAGACGATTGATTGCGCAAGAAAATGGTAGAAGAAAGAAGCGATAAAGAAAACTGGAGTATCTGCAAGAGTATGGAAAATTGTTAGCATTCGTGAAAAAGCAAATGAATACGGGAATTCCTTCATTCAACGGGAACAAAAACTGGGAAACAGTTCAGTGAGAAAATATAAACGATGAATTGATAACGTTTAGTTGAAGTGTGCTGCTTTTAATGTAAGCAGTTTGCTCTGTGTTGTGATACGACTCTGTGATAACAGAGTGGGAGAGCTGATATTTGAGCTGAATTGTGAACGCTTTGATAAGTGAGTGATTAATAAACGAATCACTTTTATAATCAATTAATGTTCAGCAGATCTCAGTGGCAGAAGGTTAGAGTTATGCTCACAATCAATTCAATTTCTGCTTAACAATCAGCTGTTTGAATGGTGCGAGTATATATGGATAGATAAATGCTATTGCAAGACTTTTACTGTTGAATGAATCTGAGAACAAATTGGGCGGAATCTAAGAAATTTAAGAATGTAAGTAGAGAATGCGGAAAATAATTCAATAAACGATTGCACATTATCTTTGACCATTGAAGAGGAATGATGAAAACGATGTATAATATAATCAAAGCTGTAAACGATGAACGCAATATTTGAAATGCTCTATCATGATGCTATAAGGTATGTTATGCGCATTCCATTGTGGCTTATTACTACTACAGTGTAATAGTTTCTACAGCGCACATTCGACGTTCACAACATCGAGGAACAAATCACAAGGGAACACTTTTCAGCAACATTGAAACTGCCCACTGCTCGTTGCTTCATAAAGTTTTTATCGTCGCATTTCATGCACTATTGAGCGCTGAGATCATTGAATTATTGTTATCGCACCCTTTTCCTTATATGAACATCGTTTTCATTACTGTGATGATGAATAATAATATTAATATTGCTAGTTTCATGAATAGTATTAATCTGTTGATCATATTAATAATAATAATAATAATAATAATAATAATAATAATATTTTATTCGCATGTCAATATGTATAATGTAGTACAATACAATCTATTACTATCCGGCGAATATACTAC
This sequence comes from Anisakis pegreffii, assembly GCA_035041965.1. NCBI lineage: Eukaryota > Metazoa > Nematoda > Chromadorea > Rhabditida > Anisakidae > Anisakis > Anisakis pegreffii. Next base: position 5,740 of record JAPYMA010000617.1, on the reverse strand, counting down.
CCCAACTATTGCTGGGAAGGAAGAAAAGATTTTAAAATATTTGTTATTTGAATATTTTAATACTATTGCTAGTTCAATGAAAATATGGATGGATATTAATGTTATTTGAATACCACAGGTGGGCATTGTATCGTCAATTGATATAGTAATGTTTGCAATTGATATAATCTCCTTAATAATTCAACAATTACGTTAAATTTGAAAATTTAACGGAATTCGTTTGATTGATTCACTTTTCTTACGCAGTTGCTGACTAATTGTCAAGGCATCAGAGCATCGCCCAATATTATAAAAACTAACGCAATTGCCGTTTAAACAAATGTTACAAAAAGTTTCGTTGTCGCATAGAAAGATGTAAATGAGATTCATTAAACGATTATTTATAGAACAAGAGAAGAACAGGAGAAGGCAATAAACAAATGATGATAATAAAATTTTGAAGAATTCACATGAACCATCGCTGATTCAAAGGCTCTGATTCAAAACTGTTCAGGAAATCGTGAGATGAATAAACTGTGAATATCAATGGCAATCATAACACAACTTCTGTGAACCCCAAAAAAAAGCCATGAAAAATAAACAGTGAAAATTCCGATTGAATGAACCAAAATCAAATGAATGAAGAAAAATTCGCTGACAATAAAATGATGAAACATTTTATCATTATATGAATAAACATTTCGAGAATATAAATAAATGAAATGAAGATTTATTTATTGCATGGTACTGAAAGGAAATGAAATATGATCGCGAGGAAATTTCTAAAGTGAATCAAACAAATTCGTTTAAACATAGTGCAATGCAATATCTATCGATAGCAATTGGTGAATATACTTCTGAAACACATGAAACGAAAGAAAAATAACGAGTGACGATATAACGAAATAAGTAATAACGAGTTATTAGAATAACTAGCACATTTTCTGTGTGTGTGTGTATGAATGTACATTTGTGTTATCATGTCCTGACATTGAAAGTAGTAGTGGATAGATAGATCACTGCGTTTGTCCGTTCGTCACTTCTCTTCGTTCGATGGATGTGTTTTAATCGCTTCGTGATCGTCTTCATGTTGCTTTATTGTGCACTCACTCATAAGACTGATAGCCGAAACGGATATCTAGTTGATATCTTTTCATTCTACCTGCCAAATCCCACTCAAAATGTGATGATCTCTAACATTTTCTCTCATACTTTTCCTCCATCAGCTCACAGCGAGATGTTTCTGGATCTATCGTCTTCATACGTTTTCCTCTATCCCTCAAATCATTCCTCTTTATTTCCTGAACTTTTTGAAACGCAAACCTGTTGTTGTGTCAAGTCAACCAAACTCATCTTACTTGCGTACACTATAAGAGAGTTCTTGTTTGTCCTCTACCTCAGCCACATTCTCCTCTACTTTCCTCTAGGCCACGTTTGTCGATCCATATGTAATCATGTCATGTCAGTCTCGCTCATTCAAGCGCATCTGGCCGATCCTATTCCATACGCCTTCCTTGGAGTTTCAGCTTGAAATGAATGCATCACATCCACTTTGACTCTCTCCATCGAACCAGCAGCTCATTCCTTAAAACTTAACCACACTCATTTCTCTCGACCATTGTCATCTCGTCTGACCAGTAAGCAAGTTACGTTATAACCGTGAAACCACCGATGAAAAGCCAATTGAACGAAAATGAAGAACAGGTTGTGAGTTGAGACTGCATGAAATGATTTGCTTTCAAAAGCCCAGTTTCGGCTGCGCATCACTCTCAGCTAAGTGATGATAAATGATTAACAATAAGTCACAAATGTTGACCGGAACTTAACGCAGTCTTAACAAGATGCGGTTGGTTCAACGAAGACTGCATCACAGCCATAAAAGGATTACAGATGAGCATAAAGTTTCATTGCGGGACATTTATCAAACATGTGAAGTGATTGCTAAACGTTTTGGTGTTGTTTATCGAAAGCAAAAGATATTCACCGAATGCACTCTAAAACTTTCAAGTGGATGAAGACTGGGTTAATCCGATGTACAAGAAACAGTTCAATACAGAGGCATTTTTTCAAACTACCTCAAGTTTATTGGATAAACATGAGGATAAAAGTAGTTTGAAAATGCCGCTCGAGACACTCCTATAGAACTCTATCAGTGATCACGCCATAGAGATCAAATGTGCTGAGTTTGGCGGTTTTATGACAAGGCTCAAGCAATTTGACATATCTTCAGAAAATCAGCTATATCTCTTCGATTAAGCATGATTCCTCGACAACATATATATTACTCTGAAATTAGAGAATCTGCTGAATCTGAGGGTGCCAAGAAACAATAGTGTTGTTGAGCAACTTTGAGGATACAGGTAGATCGAAAATGGTATTCGAGACATTAAGCTGAACTGCAGTTGAAGAATCAATCGAAATGATCATCAAATTATTAATACCTTCTATCATCAGTATTAATAAAAAAGATGAAAATTTTCGAATTCACCACACAAAACGAATAGGGAGTCATAACGTGGGGACAAGAAACATTCTCCGAACGGGGAAAAAACATTGTGTTTGGTAAACGCCCATACATAGCGAAAATGAGTTAAATAAGAGTATTATAAAACTTGAAAAAGCGAAAATACTGAAACTAACTGACATAAACACACATTTTAAACAGTTAGCATGAAATTGTGGTATGACTGGATCAAGATAATTAGTTTAATTAAGCAAATGAAAAGGAGCAATCAATTGACAACAACGAAACCATTCAAATACGATTTCCTGCAATCGCATGCCAGCAAAAGCTCAATGTGAACAACTCAAATTAGAGTGACGGAGAAGACGAGTATGCTTAAGGAGCGATTTTAGATTGCCAATTTTGAATCGCACGTTCCTGGATTCACTCAAATTTGCCATTTTGTGATAGAAAAGCTTGGGTAACCCTGCAAACGGAGGAACACTTCCTCGTCTGTGGAGGACCGAACCATGACCGTCACCTACGAAAGCCGAACCCACTACCAGTGAATACACCGATCATTGTCATTAGGTTAAAAAATTTCTTCTACATTTCTTCTATAAAATTACGCGAATTTTTCTCCATAAAGTTGATTGTTGTGGATGTCAGCAGTTCGTTTTATGTGTCCATGCGTTAATGCTAAACATCTATCGAATAAAACATGTTTTCCATTAGTCATTTATTCATGTTTTCAGGCAATTTCAGGCCTGTCCCAAAAAACTTAGGATTGAAAGTGAAGGCTGCACAGAATTTAAACATATTGAACATCTTAATTGCATCAGTCGCCTTTCACGTGCACCTCTTCTCGATTGAGGCTGATTATGATATCAGTGATATGATATCAGTCTTACAGAAACAATCAGATCCTGATCAATCATTCTGCTCTAGTTTCGGGCAAAAGCAGAAGTTCCGAATCCGAACATCATGTTGATGATACAATTTCAATGGTACAAGTTCAAATAGTTGATCAGAGATGAAAATTTTTTGCGGTGATGTTTACTCAATACATTGGTATTGAGCAATAGTCTTCTGAATGCATCGTGTCAAAAACCGTCAAGCGATGTTCCATGCATACAATGCTTTAAACACGCACGTGTACACCCACACACGCTCGCATCCGATGCATGACACTCGAGACTCATGAAACTTCTGCATGTCTACTTTCTCGTATATTCCTATGCTATTTTCCTTCTCACTAGTCTTTGCAATGCTATTCCGACAATTCTCAACCCTTTGACGACAGCAGACACCCCACCTGTCAATCGATTTCCAGCTGATCTAACTCCATCAAGACGACTTAAATCACATTCAATTCTGTCAACAAAATTGTACGATTATTTTCAATTGATACTCATTTAATTTATTAATTCCATTTTCCATTTCCAATAGAATTACATTTTCCCTTGATAATCGAAGAGTTTCGTTCCATGTCCCACATTATGTTCGCTGATAGAGTCAGCTCGTTCGTATCATAAATGATCAGCTCATTTTGATTATAAATGTGCATTTTATGAATTTCATTGATCTGTTAATGGTACTATACCAATTGATCACCGCAGATCATGTCACTTTGATTGCCTTTCTCATTTAGTATGAATACTTTTTCATTTGCTTCGGTTACAAAATGTTCTGTGCGGTGGAGTGGTGGTGCGTGATGCGCGTTTGTATGTGTTATTCGTGATTTTAGTTCGTTCACGTGTTTTCTGGTGCAATTCGGAATTGCGCCGTAGATATTTTTAGTTTATGTAACCTTCCAATTTTCCACGTTTTTTAGTATCATATCGCTCGTTAGGTTGATGATTACGTAGAAAAGTATAATAAGGCGACAGTTGTTGTCAGCAATGATCATCTCGATGCAAACTTTGGATTCAGTTTAGTTGCTGAAGTGCGAGAATGTTTGCTTTATTAATATTTTATTACCACTAGAGTTCACTCGCTATACTTGGTATGAAATATAGGTAACCTATGAGGCTAACTTATCAATGATAATCGTATTGAATCGCTCGGATTGTTAGGAAATGAAATTGATGAACACTGCGAATTATCCACTGAATACTGTTCCAGATGTGCGCAGTTTTGAGAATATCAAGCAAAATGTGACAGCATCAATGGTGCTGTCACTACTGTTCAATTAAAATTGAAGGTGAGGAATTGAATCATTTGTGTGGTGATTTAGTTTGTCACTTGGTGGTTTGAAATGACTTGATTGTCAATCGGTCTTTTTAATTTCTCGTGATCTGATATGAATTATCGTATATTCAGTGAGTGGATAACGTTTGGATGGATCTTTTTTCGACGGACGGCGTTTGCGATGGATAACGTTCGGGGATTGTGGATGACGATGACAGTTCGCGACAAATCTCAGATCAAGGAAACAACAATATTAAATCAGCAATATCAAATTACAACAACCAAAACAACAATATCAAATTTTGAGGCATCAAAATCAATAGCAACATTACAACAACTATACCACAATAAACGACTAATATGACAAGATAGCGCATGGAAGCGCAGGGTTAGGAGTTTAAACTTTATTTCCTTTTCAATAGAACTTGAATAAATAATTCGGAGTTGAACAACTCCTCATTTTTTATTATTTATTTTCACTTCTATCGGAAGTTAGGATCAGAGAATAAAATTAAGTCGTGGTCAGTGACCACTTTTTGCATGCTTTATTTTTTTATTCTTTAATTCGTTTGTGAATATTGTAAATTATTTTGAACACGTATAATAGTTAGTTACTTGTAAATCGTACATTATTTGTAAGTAACTCTTTGTAATTAGATGACAATACAGTGGTAGATATAGTGTTGTATTGTTGAATGTTATGAAACTTATAATTGTTAATCGAAATATGTTTCCGAATATAGTAATGATGCGTCTAATTTTTAACTGGGGGGATTTTTTTTAGTGATTTTCAATTTAGTTGATAATATTTGTTGCGCTATTATTGTATTGCGTTATTGTTGTTATTGTAATTATCACTGTATTGTCAAATGCTGAGAAGTTTAGTGGGCGATAGTCTAGCGTTATAAACCAATTAACGAGCGGATCCACAATTATCTGCTACCCTTTAGGGTGGAATTTTTACATATTGATTTTATTTATTTATTGTAATGTATAATGTATTGTATATGCATTGTATATATTATAATGTGTATGTATAATTTATTACAATTATATTTGCACTAAAAATGTATTTGTATGTTCATTTTGTATTTTAATCATTGTTGCCAATATTGTGAATTTTTTATA